>JACJUY010006666.1:3750-18822 GCA_014220935.1 Platorchestia sp. MABIK
CTCTTGCTTTAAGTTATTCTTAGACAAAAATGTTCTCAGCCTCACTTGCCATTGCAGGCCTATAATGTAGATGTAAAATTTTTATATGATATGAGCACTAATCGCAGTGATGTACACTTGCTAAAAAGCAAAAACAAGTAGTTGCATTTTTCTTAAAATTTAAGCTTTGCTTCAAAAAAATTTCCTTGAGTTACAGATAGATCAGTGTAATGACCATATCTGCATTAACTTAACTCAATTTCCATATGTACGTGCATGCAGCACAATGTTTGAGGTAAAATGTAACACTACCGCTTTGTATAGTTAGTTTGAAGTGTGATTGGTGCAGTGATGTTATAGGAGCTTCACTATATTGCAGGAGTACAGGCAGATTTTTGATGAGCTCTTCAAGAAACCTGAGCAGCGGCTTGTGTCAGAGTCCAACAACGTCCACAGTCCTGCAGGCTTCAAGTCTACCAAGTTTGAGGCCAAATGTGACCACAACATCTTATTGGTAATTCTTGTGGGACAAGTGCACACTTCTTAGAATTTCCATGCAAAGGAGATCTCAAACCTGCTCTAACTACCTCGATTTGAGAGACGAGCTCAACCTACCTACTTTGATTTAAGATCCGAGCTCAACCTAAGTACCTCGATTTAAGATATTAGCTCAGCCTATGTACCTCAAATTAACACTTTGACTGCAGCTACCAAATATTAAATTCAAGACCAAACTCAAATTTAAAGTCAATTGTAGTAAACTATTTTGACAATACCAAAAATGCACTGTATTGTTCCTTCACTTAGCTTTGATTAAGTATTTATGAAAATTGAGTTAGCGACTACTGGTCGGTCAGCAGCATCATGAAAATTACCTCCGTGTACCACCGGTGGCGCACGTCACAGTCAAAGTGTTAAGAGACAAGTTCAACATACATTTAAGGCTTGGTCATTTTATATTTGTAATTACAGCCTCACTTCTCTACCATACTCCAAGCTGTATAGTCATGCTTTATTCTGCTGCTGAGATGGCCTCACGTGTTGACCTGCACATTGACATGCAGATACCAGTCTCCAATGAGAAGTTGAATCATTTGCACACAAGCTGCTACTCCAGTATAATTTCACTTGTAAATAGGAGAGCTCTATTGAAATTATTGTGTGTCAGAAGAGTAAAGAATCAAAGTAGCATCAAGATGATGCAGTTTCTCAGTTGTACATTAAAACATATAACCTTCATATTTAAATCGACAATGTTTAGAAGGCAAATGGAAGTATATATATATTTTAATTCCTACTATCAGGTTTAGCTTGGTTCAATTTTAGTGTGCTTTGATCAGAAATTTAAGTTGGAAGATGAGTATATTCAAATATAAGCACTGCAGTAATATTATCTCCTGCTACATAGTAAAGTTTAACAGGAATGCACTAATATTCTAGAGCCTAGGTACTCCTTGAGTATGAGTGCCAGCATAACATGATTCACAATTTTGTAATGTGTGGTGGGGCAGCCAGTGGCAGACAACAAGACTGTGGTCCCCATCATTGAGGAGAAGGAGGAGCAGCACACGGAGGTGGCAGCCACCACAGCAGCTGCCAGCCCTACCGTGAGACGCAAGCGAGACGCACCAGCAGAGCCTGCCTCGGGTCAGTTGTGCAGCACGTGTAGTGATTCCCATGAGTGGTCTCCAGTTATCAACATTGCACAGCAAAAATTCCCTGCAATGATCAGGCTGTGGCAGCTGAACTAATACTAAGCCTTTACGTCATGTTGTTGCTGGAAGGTCTCATATAGTGGATCACATCTCATTCCCTATTAGTTGTGGTTTTGTACATTCGGTGAGAATATTTGCTTGCTTCCCATACTTGATTTACGTGATATTCTTTCGTTCATTTCAATTAGCGCTCCCAGGGGGACTATGTGAGGGCCTGAGCTAAGGGTTAGGTAGGCTTCCTTTTTGTTGAAATAAAATAGGTTTTTGTTCTGTCACGGACCATCTTTTTTCGGTTCACTGCTGTCCTGTTTTTTCAACACCTACTTCTTTCTTCTTCAACTTTGATCTTGTTTCATAAACTTCTTTCTCATCTTACTGTTTCTATGCCCTTTCTGCATAGATTCCACATTCCCTAAACTTCATACTAAATGGTGCCTTCCTCCTTCCTCTCTTTGGATCGCCTTTGTAGCAGATAGGGAGGTTTAAACTAACTAATAATCTAATCTAATCTTTCGTTCATTTCAGCTTTACTCTTAATTAAGAGTAACATTGCACATCTTTACACTAGTTCATTGCACGTGCAGCAGGGGACATGCCACTGCCTGCACCGGGCAGCAGCTCAGGCCGCACCTCGCGCTCCCTGGTGCCCGTGAAGATGGACGGCGTGTACCTGTTCATGCTGCGCGTCTCCAGCAATGCTTCCTTCCAGGCCAGCGTTGACATCCGCATGACCAGCAGCTATGGTTACCTCTCGGCTGCAGGTGAGCTGTCATTTGCATCCATGTTATGCTCTAATTCAGTGAAACTTCATAGGTCTATCTTTGTGTTTTGATGATGAGCAGAGTGCGGGTGAACTATCTTTTGTCCCCATGTTATGCTCTAATTTAGTATAACTTGTAGGGATTATTTCTATGTTATGATGATGAGCAGAGTGCGGGTGAACTGTCTTTTGTCCCCATGTTATGCTCTATTTCAGTATGGCNNNCTTTTGTCCCCATGTTATGCTCTAATTTAGTATAACTTGTAGGGATTATTTCTATGTTGTGATGATGAATAGAATGCGGGTGAAATATCTTTCACGTCACTACCAGAAGAATAGTATGAATTGTTGTGCATTTTATGTGCTAGTCTACCAGGTAAATTGGATTGTGCATTGATTAAATTTTAACCGTGCCAGTTTATTTACGTGTACCTATTTTTGTAATGAGAAGTAAGAGTGACTGTTGATCTGCCACCAGACTACCCGCTGCTGTGGTTCTACAGCGTGCTGTGCGTTGTGTACGTTGTGTACGGGGCCGTGTGGCTGGTGCTCTGCTTCCTGCGGTGGCGGGACCTGCTGCGCCTGCAGTACTGGATTGCTGCCGTCATCCTGCTCGGTGAGCTCTAGGCACGCGCAGTCCAGGCCATGACACCATTTTAATTCACATGTCTTTTGTTGAAGTATTGGCTCATTAGGACTCTGACAGACTTGACTTAAGTTTGGTTTAGTCTTTGATGTTGTGGGCACCAGATTGAGAGTAAGGCTTCTGTTAAAGTGATGGATCGATAGGACTCTGACAGACATGATTCAAATTCGTTTCAGTCTGTGTTGATGTGTGTGCTGGTGAGTAAAATATGCCTTGCGGCTTCAAAATCTCTACTCAACATTGTCTTAATAGCATGAGTCCTAAAAGGTGTGACTTCAGTATCATGTACTGCATGCTTTTTTCAGTGTTGACATTTGGTGTCTTATTAACTTCAAATATTCAGGTCTATCACATCTCAATTATGCGATAGTTGAATAAGAGCACAACTTTAAGCCGGACATCCAAATAAAAGAGTTGTTTTAGGGAAGACATAAGAAATGAAACTTTGCTGGACCTGCACCTGCATTTTACAGATATGAAAGCATGGCCAGCAGTGTGCTACACTAGCTCTTCCAATGATCAGGGTCTCGTCCGTCAAGTGCAAGTCATGTTGCTTGCTGAAGAATAATTATTGAACTAAATTACACAGATTTTTTTCTTCAGCATTTTTCTTTTCATACTGCATCGTTTTCGTGATGATTTGCTGCAAACAAAACTACTTGAGGCGCTGTTATTGAGCACAACTTATGTTGACATTCCAGGCTTGATTGAGAAGGCCGTGTTCGTGGCTGAGTACGAGTCCCTGAACGAGAACGGCACCAGCACGCAGAGTCTCCTCATCGCAGCAGAGATTGTGTCCTGTGCCAAGAGAACCATCGCCAGAATCCTCGTTGTGATCGTTGCTCTTGGATTTGGCATTGTCAAGTAAGGAAGGGCTCAACCTCTTAATTATGAGTGCAACACCAACGTCTTTTTATTTCCTCTGTCATGATTGGTCAGGACTGTAGCCAATCCTGTCACTGCCATCTATTAGAGCTCTGGTAAACCAGCTTGATGCTTGAGGTGCTGACGTTGTAGGTTCATTCTATTTCCTTTTCCTGCCCTCACGGGGTTTATGCTCATGACCCTCGGCTTGTATACGGCACTTCAGGTATTTCAGGTATATCAGTATAAAGTTTTAAGGCATTTCAGCCATAGATATGTTGGTATCGTTCATTTGTATTTCTATGTTAATGTTTTGATGTGTGGCACAGTTTAGGAGCGTAAATGAGAAGCAGAGCGACAAGCACATCAGCAAACCAATTAAATGGAAAATGTTGTAGCTTGGATATGTTTTGGAGCTTCCTTTATGATGCTTTGGGCTTTCTTGTAGATTTAGATGATGAAGTGAAAAGCTGTAATTTAATGCAGCCAAAACACTCCAGTTACCATAACGTGCATATGCAAAGGATGAATTACACCCGGTCAGGCCATTTAGTACATGTGTGTGAGGTGGACGATTGTTTTAAAATGCTGTGACGTATTTTAGCCGAACAAGAAGAGGGGGATTTCCACACATAGAAATGACTCTACCTTGTTTCCTCTACCGTGGTATGAGTGAAAATGTTATAATAAAAATGTATGCAGGCCGCGCCTGGGCAGCCTGCTGCACCGGGTCATCGCGCTGGGCATGCTGTACTTCGTGCTGGCCAGCATCGAGAGCTGCACCCGCGTCCTCAGGCCCAAGACGGACCCTTCCAAGCAGGTGCGTGTGTCTCTCGTGCTCTCAATTGCCAAGAGCAGAAGCCTGCAACTCAGGCGTTAGTTGTGCAATGGGCATCACGGTAGAAGAAACAAGGTAGGGTCTTTTTTGTCGACCGTGTGGCAATGCTGACGTCATGGCAACAGACCAATAGCAGCGCTCATATGGCATCTGGCAACACGGCTAGCCCCAAATGTGGCACCACTATTGGCCTAACAACTGGTCAGCATGGTGACGTCACAAAGTTTGTTTCAAATAATGCCGTTCTATTGGCTAGCCAAACAAGAGGTGTATTTCCCCTCATAGAAATATCCATACCTTCTTTTCTCTATCGTGATTTGCATTTACTGTTGAGTGCAGGCATTTCTTGCTAATCAGAGCTTCAAGCTGTGTTGTCTTTTTTCTTTGTGAGGAGTGATAGCTTTCAAAAGAATGTTCTATCTCGCCAGCAACAACTTGAGGGTGTATGTGTTACTGTAGGTTGTGGAGCTCGGCGCTATCACTAGTAATAGTTTATGAATGAAAAAACATTGATGAATATGGATGTCACAATAGGGCTTGCAGAGCTTTTCATGCGGAGAAACCCGAAGTGATGCATGTGTTGGAAGTGATGGAAGCGAAGAGTGCTGACAGAGTTGCCTGCACCACACGCAGATGCTGGTGGCGATCATCCCGCTGGCGCTGCTGGACTCGCTGATCTGCTGGTGGGTGTTCAGTGCGCTGGTCTCCACCATCCGGACGCTGAGGCTGCGCCGCAACCCCACCAAGCTCGCCCTCTACTCCCACTTCACCAACACGCTCGCCGCCGGGGTCCTCCTCTCCGTCGTCTTCATGCTCTGGAGCGTCAAGTGAGCCCTCTCTTTTCGTCTTCACTTCTCTCTCGAATTCTTCATTTTTATCTGTAATTCCTTTTTCTCTCAAGTTCTTCATTTTTTCGAGGTCATGCATCCTCTGTTTTAATGCGGGTAATATGGTAAAGTTAAGTAGAATTATGGCTCTCTGATCAACATTTTAGCATTGCGTAGTGTTGCTATTTTAGCTTGAATGTTATTCGCAATTATCATTTGCATGTTGGTCATAATCACTTGTGCCATTCTTCAATATTTTGTGGGCTCTGGCAAACTTTGCTGAAATCTCAACAGCGGTGCTTTTTTTAATAAAGATTCAAGATCTTGATGCTAACAACACGGCTCAGCAGTTCTTTTTTGTGTGTGAAAACCCTGATTACAGCAAGCTCACTTTATACCAATGTATTTATTTTTATTTGTACTCTGTAAGTAGATGTAGTAATATTTCACTGGGTGAACATTTTGATTGCTCGCTAAGTACATGTTTAATTTTTTCATTTCAAATCACTAAATAAACTTGAGCTCATCATTTCATTCAAATAAACTTGAGCTCATATTCAACTTAAATTTAAAGGCACTCAATTGGCTTGTGCTCATATGCAGTTTTGATTAGGTATTTATGACAATTGAGTTTGTGACCATTGGTTGGTCAGTAGCATTATGAAAATCACCGTCCGTGTGTGTACCACTGGTGGTCCACGTCACAGTCAAGGTGTTAAAGAGGAATTGAGGAATGCATTTCTGACTGAGCTACACCCGTGCAGGTATCACACATACGACGACTGCCTGCAAGACTGGAAGACGCTGTGGCTGGACGACGCCTTCTGGCACCTGCTGTTTGCGCTGCTGCTTCTCGCCATCATGGTGCTCTGGCGACCCACCAACAACAACCAGGTGTTGTGACGCTAATTTCTGTGAACGCACCACCAAACATGCGTTACTTCAATGCTCTAACCCAGTGGTTCTTAACGCGAGCCTCCACAATAAAGCCTGATTTTTACCAGTAATGTTTTGGACGAAAGAGTTAACTTTCACTGTTGAATATGTTTGAGGACCTATTTACAGTATCCCTTTTTGTGAGCTCTTATTTACCAGTCCATCTGCACGCAATTTCCCCTGACAATTCTTGAGGGGGCGTGGGAGTAAAAAGGTTTAGAACCACTGCTCTAACCTTTTACCGTCAAAGCTGATTTCAAAATCCACATTCATAAACAGCTCCAATATATTTTATTCCTCTTGAAATTTGTACCCTAATGTGTTTTTTGAAGTTTATTGTCGAGTGGCAGTCACTTCCTCATTGGAATGTTGGTGACTACAAGATGCCGGTGCCAGTTTAATGATGGTGGTTGTGATAACGGCCATGTGGGTACAAAACACGGACGTTAAAGGGTCTACAACACTAATGAATTGAGTCTCCTGGAGTATCAAGGCTTGGCGCACGTAGCGCATCTGAATGCCACATCACGGTCATCCTGATTTGGATCACTCTCCATCATTCATGTCTGATGGCCTTCATCATCTAGATATCTGCATTGGAGAAGCCTTGTAAATGCCTTGACCGTGTTGAACTGGGTCGCGACGTTGATTATTTTCATTGACTTGGACTCGTAGGTATGATCATCACTTTCCCTCGTTTGGCCGGCACGTGTCATCCCACTAGGCATCAAAACTAAGTGTTCGTTGCTCCTAAGAAGGCCACGCTGGCCAACTAATACACCCTGCACATTGTGTGCCCCTTCACTTCAGCCAGGAGGCGGTCATAATTTTACCTACTTCTTTTCTCCATTTCTTTACCTAAGCATTCTTATGGTCCTGCGATGTCTTTTAATTTTTCGCTTTAAACCTAGTTTAACACTTTCACTGCTATTGGTCAAACTGAAGGTCAATATTCAACTCAAATTTATGGTCAATTGTAATGAGAAATTTTAAAAAGTAGCCAACATTAAGTGGATCCTGTCTTCATTTAGCTTTAATTAAGCATTTATGAAAATTGAGTTTGCGATGGTTGGTCAGCAGCATTATGAAAATCTCCTCCGGGCGGGGCGCAGGTTGCGGTCAACGTGTTAATCAGAACCCCCACTTGCAGAGGTTCGCCTTCTCTCCCCTGCTTGACGAGAGCAGCGACGCTGAGGAGCAAGATCACCTCATCGGAGGCGGGCTGGCGGCTGACACCAAACACCGAGGCAGGACCGCCTCCTCTGCCTCCTCCTCGCCTCGCTCCTCCCACCACAATACCGCCGTACGTACACCATACGGTAGAAGAAACAAGGTAGCCTCAAGCCTGCCTTTGTTTCATCAACCGTGGGGCAATGCATGGCAACGAACCAATAGTCTCGCTCATGTTGCATCTGGCAACACTGCTAGCCCCAAATCTGGCACCTCCACTGGCCTAACATGTCGCAATGGTGACGTCATAAAGTTTGTTTGAAATGAAGCCGTTCTATTCGCTAGCCGAACAAGAGGAGGTTTATTCCCCCCATAGAAATGACTCTTAACAAGTTTCTGCTGGGGTGCCTGTGTTTATGGCTTCTCTGGGATTGTATTGTGTGCAATAAAAACTGTTGTGGGTCGAGCTTGTGCATTTCGGCTGTGTGTAAACAATAGCCTAACTTACGTGGCTTTGTATGTAAGATGGATCTGAAGTAAACAAATTTAAGAATTATCTCAAATGAGGGAACAATTATTGTTAAGAGTAAAGAGCGGTAATTTCTAGCTGAAGTGGTCCAGCATTGAAGAAGTGTATGGGTAAGTTTGATGGTAGACTGGGATGGAGAAGAGTTTGAATGTACGGTGGTCAGCTGATGATCTCAATCCTGATGATGGAAGTTTGATTAGCAGGGATCACGCAAGGAAAATGCCTTGCTGCAAATATGAATGAACTTCTCACTAATTCGTTGCCCCCCACGCTAGCGTCGATCTGAGCATTGATGTGTACCTCTTGTTTCATGTAGCCCTTTGGTCCTGTGTCCATGCTTGATGCTGGCACTCTGATGTTGGTGGCTGCAGGCACCCAGTCTAACTTTTTCGCCGGAGCATGCATGTTTTTCGCCGCCCAAGCGATTCAATTACTTGGGCGGCGAAAACGTGCATGCAGGCGGCGAAAAAGTTACACTGGGTAATGTTTTGTTGTAACGACGTGCAGGAAGACGATCTCAAGTGGGTGGACGAGAACATTCCTTCCTCCTTCGCTGACATGTGAGTGTACCGAGTGCAGAAACAGAGATCAAAGTCGTCATGTTTCATGATGATTTAGGTATTGAGTATCGCTGTAGCGGCGAGTTTTGGTGTTAATCCTGATGATTGAAGCGAAAACATACTCAACAATTCATGTTTTCTTGTTTTTACCCCCTCAGGGGGATACAACTATTGCATCAATGGGAATTAGCACTCCCAGTGGGCAAAATGTGAGGTCCCAAGCTAAAGTTGGGTAGGCCTTCTTTTTGTGAAAGTAAAACGTTTTTGTTATGTGAAGGACCATCTTTTCTCGGTTCACTGCTGTCCTGTTTTTCTGCACCTACTTCTTTCTCTTCAACTTTTATCGTGTTTCATAAACTTCTTTCTCAACTTACTGTTTCTATGCTCCTTGTGCACAGATTCCATGTTCCCTTATCTCCATATAAAATGGTTCCTTTCCCTTCCTCTCTTTGAAAAATTTTTTTAGTGGTTAGGGAAGCTCAAGCTAACATCTAATCTAATCGCTTTTTTTTATTAATGACAAAACATTTTTGTATGGCTTTTAATTTATAGCCGTCACGCTACTGTGACACTGGAAAAGCTTCCCATCTTTCATTTCCTCGTAGGAAACTAGATTCTTTGGTTTAATGCATTGAAGTTAACACGTGGACTCTGAATTATTTAGCGCGCGCTTGTATTCGCGTCAGGGTTCTGTAGCGTTATGCTCCGATGCCAACATCGCGGCAGATGGAGTCACAATGCCTGTAGAACATTGTTCCATTTATCTGCAATTCAGTTCAGAAACAGACAATGGATTTCCTCCCTAAAATGCAGTCAACACACAGTTATGATTATCCATACGTCGTTCATTTGTTTGACATAACATGGCTTTTGATTCTGAAACTTTTCAAGCTATTTTCTTGAAATAATTTAAAGTAGTCTTAAAGTTGACCCTTGCCCTTAGCTTTTTTTTATGTGGACATTTCCTCGTGTGCTGTGCACACAAATTCAATGTGGACTTGCTCGTACCCAGCTGTGAAGTGCGTGTTTATGGAGAGCTGTAGTTAGCCGGCAAGGGTTGAATTCTGCATATATCTTTTGTAGCTGTCCCTCTTTTGAAGTTCAGTATGCAGCTCTATGCTCAGTAGGAGTCACAGTAGAAGAAACAAGGTAGGGTTAAACCAGTCATTTTTTGTTGTTGCCTGTGCGGCAATGCTGACGTCACGGCATCGAACTAATAGCTGCGCTCAAATTGCATCTGGCAACACTGCTAGCCCCTAATCTTGCAACACTGCCAGCCCCTAATCTTGCAACACTGCTAGCTCCTAATCTGGCACCACTATTGGCTTACCGACATATCGCAATGGTGACGTCATAAAGTTTGTTTGAAACGAAGCCCTTCTATTGGCTAACCGAACAAGAGGAGGTGTATTTCCCCCATAGAAATGACTCTACCTTGTTTCCTCTACCGTGGTGTGAGTTAACATTTTATAACACAAAACTGCGCGCTGCACCTTGTGTAACTGTGTCGTTGTGTTGCAGGAACATGGCGGTGCTCGACTCGGACGAGGTGAGGCTCTCCTGTGGTCTAAATTTGAGCGTTGTTCTGCTAACATGATTCATTTGTGGCTCACGGCCGTGAAATTTCCTCTAGGTCAAGTGTAGTCTTTTGAATGGCTTGGTGAGACGAGTGTTCAACAGAAGAGTGACACCTCCAATCGCTTAGCTTGGTAGAATTACAAATGAAAAGTTTTGAGCGACTGGATTTCTGTAAAGAATTCGAAATGATGATGTTTCACATTCTAATGTAGTGGTTTAGTCTGAAGTTTGCCTGCGAGGAGGTCAACACCACCAACGTTAAACAATGCCAGTACATGATCATTCAAACACCATTAAGCTACGCGAGTGGCCAGCTGTTGTTACTCGTAGTAGTTGGCTGGTTTCTCAACTCAGCCCAGACGTGATTTACTTCACCACACAAATTTAGGGATCAAGACCACCTACAATTTATTTATTTAGAAGGGACTCTAAATCTCATCAAACACAGTAAATTGGTTGGTCTGTTTCTCTGTCACGCTCATGAGGATGACCGTATCTGTGATACGAATTTCACCAGTGCACAAGTACAAGAATATTTTAATTAATTAATGGCGGGTACAATTAGGATGGATGTATTTGTTTGGCATCCACATCTGCAAGATTTATTAAAAGATCAATATCGAATCCCGTCATTTTTGACAGGTCGCGTCCACTAGTGTTTTACATATATGACTTGATTTGGGTCGCTTCCAGTTTGCTTTAATATATGTAATGTCTTACTGAAATGTTTGTGCAGTAAGCATGTTTAGAGCTGAAGTGCCGTGATCACCATGCACGTTGTGTCCTCAGGAGATCATGACGACCCGCTTCGAGATGTCCAAGATGCAGTGAGGCCGCTGCCCCACCCGCCTCACCCGCCCTTCAACTCCTACTTAGCGTGCAGTCGCTCTGGTCGAGTGAACACTTTCTCAGTAACTTGGTCGTGCTTTAATTGCGTCGTCGCAGTAGCATTAATTTTGAACGATATCGGATTTTGTTTTCAGGTCGTAGGAAATTAGAATGTTTTTCAGTATTTGAATATAAGTTGAAAAATGTAAAATGGGGAGCGTTTTATGAGCCCTGGTAAATAAGTGAAAAGAGAAATTTGTGAATTCATCAGCTACGTTGTACAGTTCGTGTGAATGCAGTTTGGAGAAATTTTTCTAAATTGTCATTTTGAGAACTCATTTTTAAGCAAATAACCAGGTTGCTGCACTTCATACATTGGTTGTGTTTACTTTAGAAGATAGAAGCCTCGTCTCATTGCTTTTTTTATAATAGTTCTGTGTGTAGACATACTGCGCATTTTAGGCCGTGATTAATATTCAAGTTAATCATCTATATTCTAGCGCCTTTGTAAATACTTCATTACTCTCTCATGACCGTAAACTTCTCCCTGCGTGTTACTTTCTGTCTGTCGAAGTAGAGCAGCCAGCGAGTTTCTCTCTTTGTATTCAAGGCAAAATATTTCTGAGCCTTTGAAAGGTTGCGCTTTTAACTTCTTTGAATAGTCAACATTGCAGTCCTATTCATATTCAAGGTCGTTATATCGTTCTGATACCCTTTATAAAAAAAAAAAAAGTTACTCTGAAAGAGACGGGGAATAAATTCTTCCTAAAGTACAACTTTTATGAGTTCAGTGCTGACGGTACCGGAGCATTAGAGAGTATGTTATTCTTCTTGCCGGCACCCTGCCAACACCTCCTGCCTAAACTACCATCCTGCGGAGGATTCGCTCACAGGGAAGCCTGACTGGAAAGCTCTGTTGACGGAGCGAACGCTGTACGAGGCTCGCTCGCTCGAGGCGAAGGGCTTGTGTTGGATGCTCTGCCTATAACCGCAATTATTAAAGGCAAGCTTCCAAGCCTTGCTTCCTTTCTCTCATCAACCTGTTCAGCATGCGACTTTGAAAAGCACGTTGTTCAACGTGAGCATGACCCGCGGAGTAAACTCGCGTTTGTTGAAGAGTGAGCTCTCCTTGAAGGCACGTTGCTTGTCTGTGGCAGCCTGGTACCTCCTGCCAAATTAGCGTCAGGCGCGCGTCGCAGTTCATGTGAGGGAAGTTCGGTCCAGTTGCGGGTAGCTAGCGCACCACGCCGTTGTCTCCCCAGTGTTTCGTCCTTTCTTTTTTGATTGGTCGCATTTTCCGGGTGTTCAACGCGGCATGCTAAACTGGCTTCGCAGGCAAAACTCGGGTATTCTAATGTACATAATCCTTGTCTTTCTGAATGCACTGCATTACTTGTGCGCCTCTCTGGTATGCGTGGGGTCTCATAACTCCTATAATAATAATAATAATTTTGAGGGATGTTGATAAAATCAACATTACAGTAAAGTCATAACTCTTATATCGTATGTTGTGTGGCCGGCTTTAGTGCGCCTGATGAAGCTTCTCTGCTAAATTTTACTTGAAGGCTTCGTTGCTGTTAATTTGTTAATTCTGAGCTGTGTACAGACTAAGAGCATTACTTCAGTGGTAATTTTGTTCTAGATTAGCTGAATAATATCAGCTGCAAACTTCATTTCAGAAAACATTTCATTTTATTGATTTTGAGTGCAGCTTAGCTCAGATTAGTTTTGGGGCAATTCACGTGTGTGCTCCGAATATATCTCTCTGCACCTCATGATATTCATTCCTTGAGTCAGCGTACCGTGAAGCCTGCGCGTTTAGCGCATTGCTCAAGCTTGCTGTCACTTAGCCCTCGACGCTGGCCGGCTTTTGATTCCATTTATTTATTGTTTAACGCGTCTTTGTCCTGTACGCCAACTGTTTCTATGCTATGTATTAACTGCTGTCAAACACGGCGGTACTGGGCACCGAGTTGCTCCTTACTTTGCGGAATCTAAATTCCTTCCAGCTCTGCATATTTCCTAAAGATGCAGCAAGAGAAGCACCAGCCTCTGCTGACAAACCCTAAGCGAGACGATAGTTGACAGCCGTGATTCACACCTCTCACTCCACATGCTTGCTTAAGTTTGGCTGCATGAGAGGATGAGATTATCCTGCAAGAATTGTGTCCTTGCTATGCCATCACGAGCATCAAATCGAGAAGCGTGGGCTAGCTAGTGCCACACGTCTTTTGAGCTCGGGGTATAGACGCAAGGTCCGAGGTCTTGTTACTGCTGTCATCGTCTATATTCTTAGCTTCTCGTTCGTGTGTGTGTGATGTTTCTTAAAGCCTTTTGTTTATGCAGTACTCTCGTGTTCCTTAATTCTTCTTAGAATTTCAGAACTTTTCTAATATGTGATTCTCCTGCAGTTTAACTAACAACTGCTTACTGTGTAAAGAATTTTATTTTCTTGCTGATAATATGCCAAGGTGAGTAAGTAAAAAGTAGATTAGAAAACGATGACAAGTACAGTAAAGAATGGAGCTATTACCGCCGAGACGCTGTGCTGAACATCTGATAAGGTTTTGATCCAGCTCCCCTCAGGAAGATACACGTGATGTATCTATGAGAATTGGCGCTTCCAGAGGGTAAAGTGAGGTCCCAAGTTGAAAGTTATTCGTAGGCAGGCCTTTCGTTAAAATAGAAGAAGCTTTTTGTTTTGAACGATATTTTTTTTGTCCAATGCTGTCTTGTGTACCAGCCCTTCAACTTTTATATTGTTTCTTAATGTTAGTGCTGTTAGTTAGTGCTGATGATTTTGTGTAGGAACTTACCTGGACCATGAATTCCCCTTTCGTATGTCGCTTTCCTAAGTTAGGGAGGCTGACGCCAACTCGCGAAATATTATATTCAAAGATGCGTGTCGTTGCGGGCTCATCAAGAGTTTGTGCCTAGCAAAGTTTTGCGAGCACGTTGAATTGCCAAACTTTAGCGTAAAAAATATTTTCCTCTTCTGTTCTTGTGAAGACTTGGTAAAACGTTGATGTTGTGCTGCGTCCCTTGGCCAGGCTGCCCTCCGAAACAACGCTCTACATGAGCTCGCTTATGCGAGCTCATCGTGTGAATTCTACTCTTTAATTCGGTAACTTCTCTCCTCCGATCGAAAGCTTTTTCTCAAGTACATCAATGTCCGAAATTTGATCTTTAAAACGCTTTGAATTTGGCCTTTAGAGAGCGTGATACAGTCAAATGCTCTGCCAATTGTACCCTAGAGGACACGGCCAGCAGCACTGCGGCGCAAGGCAGGGGACAGAACCATTATATGCGTCTAGGTTAAGGGAGTAGATTACCTACAGCACTTGCGGTCATGTAGAGGCATGTTTTCCTTGCGCTGCACATATCTGGGCAGTAGGTCGTTTTGAGGGAGCAGGAATGCGTTATGGGCTTTGTATTTGTAAGTTTATAGGGTCCCGCTTGAATGAAAATTATCTGGTCATTTTATAGTGTTTGATGTTCGATTGTTTTAGTGTTACTAAATAAAGTAATTCTTTACCAGTGCTGTTTCCATTGATCCACAGGAGTTATAACGTGCAATCTTGAATATTTGCTTTTGTAGGAAATGAAATGTCTCACTGCGTCGGCTCTTTATTGTGGCTATGGGATAATAATAATAAGAAGTGTTGATACAATCAACATGTGGCTATGGAAGTGGTAATTAGCACGTTATTTACATTATACGGTGAACAAAACAGGCTGGGAACGGGCAACTTGCTAAGAGCTGGAACGTTGTGTTACGCTGCCTCTGCGTCCTGACAACCGGACGTGGTGGAGCCACACAACTGGGTATGGGGGGGGGGGGA
>JACJUY010006666.1:19030-38450 GCA_014220935.1 Platorchestia sp. MABIK
AGACAACCAAGCAGACAAGAAGCAGCAAGACAACCAAGCAGGCAAGAAGAAGCAAGACAACCAAGCAGACAAGAAGAAGCAAGACAACCAAGCAGACAAGAAGACGCAAGACAACCAAGCAGACAAGAAGTAAGACAAGTGGACGTGAAGGAAAGGTACAACCAAGCAGGCAAGAAGCAGCATGGTGACCGGATGTGAGGGAGAGCGCCGCGTCTCACTTCGGACTTGTGTTCATGTCAAGTCCGGAGAAACGCGTGAGCCGCACAGGAAACTTCGCAGCCCTAAAATGGTGCTTCAGATTTAGAATACTTCTCACCTGAACACGCACACAAACACACACAAATGCTTCAATCAACACACACCAACGAAAAGAAACACATGAGCGAAGGTTTGTGCCTTCACAACGAAAGAGTACTCAGGTTTTACAACGCGCTTCCGAGCTTGATTTTACAGGTTTAGGTAGTTTGTTCCCGTCGTTGAGTGCTTCTTTGATAATGAAGTATCACTCTTGTATCACAGACGAAGTTCGCTTATCCTCCAGTATTTTAGGACTAGAATTTCTGTTCTACCACTAATAATCAAGAAATACTTTAATGAGCGGTCGAGATTTTTTTTCCATTCAAGCAACCAAGAACACGTGCATGAGGTGCAGTATTTTAACAGCAAATGGACTACTTAGATACTTCCCCATGCCCTGGCCCGAAATCCTGCCCTGCGTATTATTACAACACCACGCAGCTGGCTGCGAAGGCGGTGGCTGGACTGGAATAAGATGCGCTCCTAGCAGGCGGCAAACGTAGACGTGATGCAGACGTGCGTCGAGAGCAGCAGAGTGTGGAGGGCACCCACCAAAGACGCGCCTCTACCCACAGTCCGCCGTCGAACTGGCGGCCGCCACGCGACGGTCGTTGGGCCGCGCGTCTTTACACAAGCGTTGGCGAAACGGACCGCCGCGTCTGAGGAACTTACGGTACTCCGAGTGCTGCAAATAAACGCCAACCAGTTAGTGAAAAAACCTACAAATCACGCTAAAAGTATTCTGATGCTCGTCTTTCAAAACCCAGAAATGTAGAATCGACTCTTGAGACATAATAATCCATCTAAGTTGAGACATGAATCATATCTTAGCAGCAGTCTTGGCGAGGAACTGTTTGCCAAAATTAAAATAATTCCAGGCTTGAAGGATATCTTTGCTCTCAGTATTTGCTAATGATGCGACCTTTTTGTACATCTGTCCGTCCCCTAGAAGTGTGCTTGCTTCGCGTTTAAATCGGATGCACATAATTGGTCTATTTGTTGAGGCGGATGTTATGGTTCCAAATTATTCATTAAAATCTCTTAATTCGAGCCGATCGAGCGGGCAAGTGGGTAGGTGGAAGAAGCATCTAGAGCAGTGGTTCTTAACCTTTACCCCTCAGGGGGATACAATTATTGTATCTATGGGAACTAGCGCTCCCAGGGGGCAAACGTGAGGACCCGAGCTAACGGTTAACGCAACGAAACGCAACGAAACAACGAAAATCAACGAAAGTCAACGAAACGCTGCCAAAAAGATAAACTGTTAATTAACTTTGGCCTGAAGGCCAAAGCGACAGCTAAATAGTTTCTGACCGAAGCTGTCGTTAAATGAGTTATTATTATTATTTTACTCCCACGCCCACTTAACAATTGTGTTGGGAAATTGTATGCAGATGGACTGGTAAATAAGAGCTCACAACAAAGAATAATTTAAATGTACGAGGAGCTCGTGGGATTCGAACTCGGGACTAGAAATTACCGCGCCAGCGCACTATCGACTGCGCTATCGATCACCCTAAAAGATGACCGAAGCGCAACGAAAGCAATGCTGGCACAGTGAATTTCTAGTCCCGAGTTCGAATCCCACGAGCTCCTCGTACATTTATTTGATTTGAAACAACCTTGTGGAGGACGTAAGCTTCCCGTACTAGATTCATTAACTGTTTCTGGGGGTTGATGGACTTTGAACTCTCAAAGAATAATTTAAATAGGTCCTCTAACATATTCAACAGTGAAAGTTCACTCTTTTGTCAACAACCTTACTGGGAAATATCAGGCTTTATTGTGGAGGCTCGCGTCCCCATGTTAAGAACCACTGATCACGACTCCCTCGTATCCCTCATTCTGCGTTTTATGTGAGGGCTGATGACCCCACAACGTCGCCAGATCGTTTTATTGACAAATTCAGTCGTGATGAAGCACCCAAACATCTTTTACGCAACCAATTATGACAGAATTGGTCAGTTTATGCTAGTCACAACATGCTAGTGCTAGCGATCTCAGGAGAGAGAAGGAAAGAGACCAATTCGGAAAGACTGCTAAAAACAATCTACGCACGAGGTGTGTTCACACATGATACACTGCGCATAGGAATAACAAGTTTAGAAGGAAAAAGAAAAATTAAAGAAAATCTAGCAAAGAATTCTTGGTAAATGATAGAAGCAACGCACGCTCGAAAAATAGAGGGCCCAAAGGTCCTGTCTACAGCTAAGGTAACTTGACAGTTTTCCCCTCGCGGTACCATTCTCCAAAGCACAAAATAGACAAACTTAACTAGCCACAAACTTAACTAATGGTAAAATCAAGGGCATTGGTTAACAATAGATTAATTCTTTAAAACAATTAATTAAGGAGCGCCTCATTTATTTACACTCTGTATTCTTGACGTTAACTTTCAGTATTCTTGACGTTAACTTTCAGTATTCTTGACGTTAACAATTATACCAATATTTCTTATTTTCTAACCTGTTTCAAGTACTGAGAAGCTTTGTTATCATTCAATGTTAATACTTTAAGTAAAACGTTATGTTAGAACAATATAAGACGAGGTTTAAGTTTACTTCAAGAATTGTTTGAAACTTCCGCGCCTCACCATTTCTTGACCACCTAAAGCAAGCCATTAATTAAATGGTGTGTGGCAGACGCCCACGCAAATTTCTATTTTTCAGTCAATTTACAGGCCTAATTTCAGTTCCTGTTCAAAAGATGCGAGAGAACTCCTAGTTCTTCTGTCGTTGGTGCATTGCTTTGAAAGAAAAACTAATTCAGCAATCGCTTCATTTTACCCCTGCATTTAGGGAATAAAAATGGGTTTTCAGCTCCTATGATGTGGCGAGATATGAAAATGTAAACTTATTTGAGAGGAAGGGTTCCTCCTCTACGGCTCTATAAACTCGTATTTCCGTTCTCAACATACCCGGTAGAGCCGTTTATACCTGCTAATATATTACTCAGATGCGGAAATTTCAAGTAGGAATCCTGAGGTCGAAAGTGCAACGCTCTCCTATCATCAGGTTGACTTAAGTTTAAAAAGACATTTCGACTTTACTCCTAGCCAGTGCTGATTTATGTGCGACACCATTTCTCACTGAAGTGTACAGAGCGAACGAAATGAATTAAAAAATCAACTCAAAGGCGTCACTCGTTACTCACGAGTGTCTTGTGATGCTCGGACTCGGGCCCTGAGGTGGATCTGGGCGAGGAGGCGGCAGCGGGGGGCGAGTTGGAGCTACCTCGGGCAGAGGGGCGGGCGGAGTCTGGTGATGCGAAAGGTGAACAAGAAAGCGAGGACAGCGTAGCGTGCCTATTTCCAATGATTTAAATTAGATCATTTAAGTTAGATTAGATTATAGATTAGATTATGATGGTTTAAATCTCCCTAACCAGAACAGAGATGTTCTCAAGAGGGGAAGGATTGAAGAACCATTTATTATGGAGTCTAGGGTACGAGGAATCAATGCCCAAGGTGCGTTCCAATACAAGATCTGCGAATGGCAATAGCAAGTTAGGAAGAAAGTTTACGACACAAAGTAAAAGTTGAAGAAAAAAGTAGTATGTGCTGAAAAAAGGAACGCAGTGAACCGAGAAAAGATAGTAAGCAGTGAAAGGAAAAACATTTTTTTGCAGAAGGAAGTGATATTCAACATTCAGCTCGGGGTCCGTTGCATCCCCAGATGGCCACGAATTAACCAAGTAAACGTATTTTTGAAAATTGAATTTGCCGCATTAAGAGACAAAAATAGAATAGAACACTTAATTTCAAATCATTGGTAAACTGAGTATCCATTCATGATGAAAAACTGAAGAATCCTTTTTGTTGAATATGAAACAGATGCATTAGGGTCCAAACTATGAGGTTCAACCGAGTTGATCGGCAACATTGCATTTAGAATATCTTAGCGCTGGAGTAAAAGTATTGCTTGGAAGATGTGTATGAAGTAGAACAAACAATTCCGATTGTTCGCCTTCTACTGTATTTTCATTCCTTTCGAGGCAGATGAACTTTGTTCTGAAGGCCACAAAATGCAGCCATTGTAAGAGTTAAAAACACTGAAAGGTAAGTGAATGTTTTCCATACTCTTGTTCTGTGAGCCCTCTTTAGCCGTCGAGAAAGATATCGAAAAACTCTCTCAATTTAAGAAAATATTTCGTTTCATCTAAATGTGTAAATATTGCAATCAAAATTCTTTACGGCAGTTTGTAATACCACCATCGAACACAGCTAAGAAAATATACGTTTAGTACATCCCAGTACTGCAGATCAGAGAATCCTTCTAGTATATGCCAGTACTGCAGCTGGGGAAATACTTTTAGAATTAGTTCCTCGTTTCATTGGACAGAGCATAAAGAGCACACAGGATTCTCTCACCTCTGGATTGCTTAGGGCGCACAGCTCCTCCAGAGCCTCCCTCAGCACCTCCCTCCAGCGCCTCCTCCACCATACGCGCCTCCGTCCTGCAGTCTGCTGCGTTGCCTGGGGCCTCTTTTTTCTTTCTGCTTAGCTTTGAGCTTTTGAGCGATTTTTTAAGCTTTCTTAATTCCTTCATTGCATTTTTGAATGCGCTCAGCAAGTCAGAACTTTGAACTGTGCGCATTTGTCCACGCACTGAATCTTCATCAGTAAGTTCGCGTGACAATGTATCAGTCCTCGGAGTGCTAGAAATAGAGTCACCCGATGATTCGCTTTCATTTTCATAAAGTTTAGATTGAAGATGGATTTTCTTAGCCGAATTAGAATTCTCAGTTGCCGAAGTGCTAGTTTCACCGCCTTCTACCGTTTCGTGCGTACAAAAGCTAAGAGATTTACTCGACTTGAACTTCACTCCGCTTGATAGGAAGTTGTTTTCGACCTCACTTGAAGGTGGTAATCCTGTCTCAGATAAAGTGTTGTGGCCATCTGCCGTAGCTTCGTTGGACTCGGCTCGTAACTGCGCATCAACTTTGGCTTCATCACATGTCTCACCATCAGATCTCGTGTCCCCACTCCCTGAAGACACAACCTCTGGAGGCTGACATTGACTTCCACCGTCGTTCAGACAACTGATGGAATTGGTTGTAGCACTCCTACCGTCAAGCACCAATATTTTGCGGTTTGAACTAGCTTGTGATTCGTCTTTGGTTGGTTGGAATTTGAAAGTAGCAAATACGGTTGTCGTCAGGGCCTCGTCAGTGGCCTGTGCGTTACCCTGTGACTGTGCGCCGCTCACTTGAGACGAGGAGCCTGCAGTTACAGATCCTTCATTCACAGTCGTAAACACTGCCTGTGTACTCGGATGAGAACTGTTGATGCTTTCGGATGCACCACTATTCATCCCTGGCGACCTACTTTCAACAGTTTGGGATGGTTCCGACTCTGCTCCTGGTTGACATAAGGTTGAGCTGGATGTCACTACAATCGAGGAGGCAGGAAAGAGTGTGTTCGTACCAAAACCACTTGAAAACAATGCACCTTGTGTAGGTGAATAATTCAAAAATATATTACGCTCAAATTCCAATGATGGTTTAGTCATTGACAGCAATGAACTTGAGCAACCGAATTGACGTTGACTTCCCAGTGAGCTGAAAGTCAGTTTTGGCAAACTTGCGCTGCTGCACATTTCAGGAAACGTATTCGGTAAAGAACAGGGAAGGCCAGCGACTGAAGGGACTACTGCAACATTTGTTTTTCTAGGAGCAAATAAGGATGCAAAGTTCAGAGCTGATCGCGCTCCAGCGTTCTCGGTTCCAAACATTCTACTGAAGCCCGTTGTCTGAGAATTTCCTATTGTAGATGTTTCCGGTGACGCAGTCGCTTGCTGTTGCTGGCTTGAAAATGCGGGTTGTGCTGCAGATGCTGCTGCGATGGAAGTCCTTTCCACTTGAATTGTTGAGGGGGTTGAAACTGGAAACGGAGAGGCTTGAATGGAGGAGTCCCCGAAGAATGTAATGACTGGTCTGAGACTGAACTGCGTCGATACAGAACGTGTGCTCTGTTCGAGCATAGATGAAGTGACGTAGTTGTGTAAGGGTCCTGTTCCGCTCGCTGAGAACGTCTCAGTGACGGTTCCAGGTACAGGCACGGTTGAAGATCCTGCAGCAGAAGAAGCAGCTAAGAATTGTGTCATTTCTGGCTCCGGATTTTCTGAAGAAACTCTTTCTATGGCCGTCACAACTGAGTCATCGGCGTTTGGTGCTTCCTCCTCTTCTTCGCCGCTCTCTTGCTCATGCACTTGCTCTTGCTCCCCTTCTTCAACTTCATCATTCTCATCGTCATCGACATCGGCTTCAGATTCATCATCAGTGAGTGGTAAATCGAGTCCTTCACATACGTCAGTCAACGAATAATTGCTGTCACGACATTTCTGAAAGACAAAGTTCGTTCAAAGAAGCCCTTTTTAACAAAGCAGTACGTTTCCAATAATTTTAGCAAACCCTTAATGGTACAATTACTTGAAAATTAAATTCTAGGTAATGATAACCCAATGAAAACTAGTTGTTTGAAATTTTCAGTTCTAATCCACTTAATGCTTGATTTTATTCGTCAATGACGAAATAACATTCACAAATAGCGACTTTTGGCATACCATAGAAAATGTGTGTTAATTTCTTACCCCTTTTCTGGGAAGCCAAACAGTTTCTAAACTTTACTGTGAATTTGAATAGCAAAAAAGATCTTCAGAGAGGCGGAGCGGTAATATCATTTAGCTTTAATTTGAACACATTTTGCATCCTCTTTGCGTGAAACTGGCAACGTAAGTTCAGATAAGTTTACTTAGAAGAGTTTACGCAGTGAGCTGTACGCCACGACGACGAAAATTGTTTTGAAAATCTGGTCCCTAGACTCCGTGAGGAGGTGTTCTAGTTACTAAATAACTGCATCGTCGCTGAAAATGATTTTGAATAGCAATTTCATTAGAAAATTCAAGCACGTTGTACAGAAAATCTGAAGATTCGAGTTATTTTCAAGTTACTGATTTTACAAAAAAAAAAGTACAATAAAAACTCACATGAATGGCTCGTTTAGGGGAGCAAACATTAGATGTATTCCTGAACTGATCAATCAAATACGACCTGGCGTACCTGACAGTTGTCGATGAGACCAGCTGGTAAATCAAATCCTGATCTAAATCAAGGACCTGAAAGTTGTCGATCAGACCGAGTGATAAATCAAATCCTGATTTAAATCAATTACCTGAAAGTTGTCGATGAGACCGAGTGATAAATCAAATCCTGATCTAAATCAATTACCTGAAAGTTATCGATGAGATGATCCGATAAATCGAATCCTGATCTAAATCATTTACCTGAAAGTTGTCGATGAGGCCATTGAAGTGTCTCATGTGGGGCTTCTCAGGCCACACGATGACGGCCTGCACCCCCTGTAGGTCCGACATTTTCTGCCTCACTGCACACATGAGGTCGCTGCCAGGCGGGATGGCCCAGTCGGTGCGGAGGTTCTCAAGTTCCGAGGTCTGCCTGTTCAGTTTGCTCTGGAGTAGCAAGATCCTCTGCTGGTAAATGGTATACTCTCCATTCATTTTACGCAGCACCTTCCGCAGGTTTTTGTAAAGATCGAGAATGGTTTTATTTTCTTTGATGATGCTATCAATTGAAGAGAGACTGTCTTTTATTTTTACCTCTGTCTCCGAAATCTTAGTGATCACCTCTGCCTTAAGGTCTTCTGCCTGTTCCTCAATGAGGACCCAGTCGCAGGTTCTGTGTTGCAGGCGGAGGCATTTTCTGCAAAGTTTTTCCTTGCACACCACGCACCAGAACAGCTGCTGGCTGTTGTGCGGTCTGCGGGCGTACACATTTATACACTTTAATGAGATCTAACGTTAGTGTATTTGGTTATTTCAGTGAGTAACAATTAAAGGCAGAAAGATTACAATTCAGTGCAGTCTTTTTTATACAAGGAAGGTCAGCCTTTCTCACGCTCTCACCCATTCCAGCTGCTGTAATTTAAAAATTTTTTTGAACAATTTAAACAATTAATTTACCACAGGTGATACAGAGGTAGAATGTTTCTTAAGTCTAGTTGTGCATCACATTTCAGAAACTGCTATTTAGTTCACATTTATTCACGATACAGTACAACTTGCATGTGAGTTACCAACACAGTGTCAAGTGTACGAAGGAATTTTTCAGTTGTGCTCCTTTAAAGTCAAAGTTCTGCTATGCAGCGAGACAGCGTGGTAGGGTTTCGACAATACATGTCACCACTACACAAAAAAAGTTCGCTTAGAGTAGAAAATATTCCTACAAATCCTCTGCATTCATACCCATAAATGTAATGCATGTGTGAAAACGCGGGTCAATTATTGATCGAATACAACAGTCATGTAAAATCAGTTTGTCATACGATATATGTATGAAAATCAGAAGAAGCATAATCAATTTTATCCTGTTTACCGTTAAACTAGTTTATTTCCGTACACCTTTCTGTATGCTCAAACAATTCTGGCTAACTTTCATAAATTAATAACATTAAAACAATATTTCTACCACTAGAGTTTCAACTTCATTTTATAATAGAAAAAAATATGAGACCTAAACTGTTTTTGAAGTTGTCCACATCAACGAATTTTAGTGTATGTACGAGTATCCCTGAAACATTTTCCCAGTTCTGCTGGCAAGTCGAAATGCTCTCGTCAGAGGGATACAACAATTGTATCTATGGAAATTTTCACTCCTTAGAGAAAAATGCGAGTTACAGAGCTGAAAGCCAGTTTCCTTTTGTTGGAATAGAATTTTGTAACGTTACAAACTATTTTTCTGGGCGCTGCTGTCTTGTTTTGCAACCCTATAGCTTTCTTCTTCAACTTTAATTTTGTTTCATCACCTTCTTCCTCAACACACTGTTTCTCACGGGGAACACACCTTGTGTATGGATTCCCTGTTCCCTAAACAGCTTCATAAAAAATAATGCCTTCCTCTCTTTGCATCGCCTTTGTTGTGGTTGAGGAGTCTCAAACTCACTTATCTAATCTAACTTCGAAATCCTTGCATATGGAGTGAAGTGTGGTCTCTTGGGAGCGGAGAGGGAGCTTCACAGCCAAACTTGCACTACGAAAACTAGAAAAAAAATTATGTGATGAAATACCCGCTGTCTTGATGCACTTCACAGGAGGGATTAGATTAGCTGCTAGTGGGAGCCTCCCTAACCGCTATATAAAAAAAAAACCTTCCGAAGAGCGGAAGGAGGAAGGTACCATTTAGAATGGATATAAGGGAACACGAAATCTATGCATAAAGGTCATAGAAACAGTAAGCTGTGGAAGAAGTTAATGAAACAAGAAAAAAGTTGAATAAGAAAGTAGTAGGTGCCGAAGAAGAGGACAGCAGTGGACGGAAAAAGATAGTCCTTAACAAAATAAAGAAATGTATATTTCAACAAAAAGAAGGCCTACCTAAATCTCAGCTCAAGACCTCACATTTTCCCCTGGGAGTGCTAATTCCCATAAATACAATGGCTGTATTCCCCTGAGAGGCTCACAGGAGGGAGTTTGCGCGAAGACACGATACCTGCAATGCAGCGCCTCGCTCGAGATGTCGCTGGGCAGGAGTTGGTAGCACTCAGGGAGGTCGTTCACGCCGCGGTCACTCCACGACTGCCTGCACACCTACACCCATTTCCATCGCCATCAAACTTCGGTAGAAATGTTACCAAGGTGCATTGTGATCGTCCCCATCGGTTGTGAAAGAATCTCTGGCAGTCATGAAAGAGCTAAAGACACTCATGAAATAGGTAATAGTAGCTATGAAAGCATTTACATCGATTGAGAGAGTATACATAAAAAGTTTTGGAAATTTTGATAAATCCAAACAACACGAAAAGTTTTGTACCGTGTTATGACAATTAATAAAAATATGAACTATTTTACCAAAAAAACTGCTAAGCATTAAATTTACAGCAATAATTTATGTGTTTCTGTGTTTCGGTCAACCGAAATTTCGACAGCAAGATAAAAATTTTCTAACATTTCTTCATGTATTTGTACTGCCAGCTGCTAGCACAACTCTGTCTTATGGGTTACAAAACGCCGTAAATTTATTTTTGCGTTAATTAATATTTTGCTCACATGATTTTGTGTTCTCTTTTTACTTTCATACTCATTTCTAATTCCATTGCGATAGATGCTGATTAGGGTCATTATTGCATTACATTTGAATGTGATTATAAAGTAACACGTTCTGTTAAAATTTGCAAAGTCTCCGTCTTTCTGCCCCTTCCCTAAGCGTCGGGTCACTGAGGTGCTGCAGGGTGAGACAAGTCTGGTCACGGTGTCCTCGAGTTTCTAAAGCGATGCCTGTCGCTAGATCATTACTACCTAGTCCAGAGATAGCGCTGTCACTGAAATGCTCGAGCCGAGGTTTATCGTAACTTCTATAACTAAGGCTGCTTAGGGGTTACCTGCCTGCGAGCCAACACAGCTTGCCCTATTATAGAGGTAAAGTTCGGGCACAGAAGCTCCTCATGAAGTTCTTTCTAGTTGACTTGGCAAAGCCGACTAAGAAGAGTTACGTTGCCAGCTGCAACGTTACTGCAGGATAAATTGAACGATTGAATTACTCTTACCCTTTTTCTTGTGAAATATTCGGGACCCTGGCAATATAATTTTGCCGTTGATGGGGTGAGAGAAAATGGCAAGAATCATGTGCACCTACAAAACCAAAAAATAAAAATAAACCTCTAACAGGCGCTCACAAGAGAATAAAGCAAATGTAAAGAGGATGGATAAATATTCTTTTGAGCATCAAATTTCCTCACGAGGCAGAACCTGACCAACATTCGCTCGCGATTCAACAGCAGAAATAGGCTTAACTTGTTCCAAAGCACCGATACAAGCGGAGCGTTGCACAGGTCCGTCGTAACATGCGGAGATAAAATACCTAAAGAGATAAAATGATAAAATGTTATCACAAGAAGCTGACAGCAAACAAGATAAATCGACCGACAGACTCGGGACTGCTGTTCCTCACCGCGCATGTGCGGTAGGCGCTGCCGTTCATGCGGTAGAGACACTCATGGCAGAAGGTGTGGCCGCAGTCGAGTACGAGCGGCCTCTTCAGGAGCGCGTCGTACTCGCTGACGCAGATGGGGCATCGCCTCGTGGCTGACATTTTCGAGAGGCCTGCCCGTCAAGTCTGGTCCAGGCCCCTTCTGGGAAAGTTTAAAACAATTTCAACGTTATTGGAAGTTTCTGCTGTGGTTATCTCATAACCACCAACGTATGTTAATGAAATTAGCGCAACGTGAAGATTAATGCGTCATTTCTGTTATCGCTGTAAAAGGCGTGCAATGTAACAAAATATAAATATGATGTATAAGTGTGTTCAGGGTCGGATAATTGGCCCTAAATTAAGGGAAATAAAGCGCTCATGAAGAAGAATTTACCAAAACAAGGAATTGAACTGGACAAAAGCATGTGCAGTGACACGACTTACAACTCTTGAGCACATTTGCCTTCCAGCGAAGCGTGTAGCAAATGTTCTTGAGGCGCGTTGAGAATTCTTTCTTGACGTGAGTGGTGGCCGGCGCTGCAGCGTTGATAACCGCAGCCATGCCCTCTAGACGCCGTGTCCTGCACATGTGTTCGTACATACGTTTTTATCTCATGTTGTTCGTTTAAAATGTATAAATCCCCATCAGCGATTCTGCTAGTATATATTATATAATCATTTTTTTAGTGAATCCACGAAATCCAAATTCTCAGGGAATTGATTAAATACAATACCATTTCCCTAGAGTAACAAAAACAACATTCGACTACTTTTCTGATGACAGCCTAATTTTTCTTACTTGCGTAATTCATTAAAGACTGGACACTGCGACTCCATGCGACTATTTTATTACATCGTCCCATGCCGTGAAATGTACATATATAAGATTAGACCTTAATTCCAAAGAGAGTAAGGAAGAAGGCACCATTTAGTGTGGAGTTAAGGAAACATGGAAAATATGCGCAAAGTGCATGGAAGCCGCAAGTAAGCAGTAAGAGAAAGAAGTTTATGAAACAAGATAAAATTCGAATGAGAAAGTAGCAAGTGCTGAACCCCAGCGCCAAGTCACCTCGGTGCTACATGATTAATTGATTATAAGAAAGTTTTAGCCTCCCTTTAACACAAAAAAGATGTTCAAAGAGAGGAAGGATGAAGACACCATTTAGTATGGAGGGAACGGGGAATCTACGCACAAGGTGCATAAAAACAGCGAGCTAGGAAAGAAGTTCATGAAACAAGATAAAAGTTGAATAAGAAAGTAGTAGGTGCTGAAAAACAGGACAGCAGTGAACCGAAAGAAAAGATGGTCCTTAACATAACTAAAAACATTTTGCTTCAACAAAAAAGAAGGCTTATACAACTTCCATCTCGTGCCCTCATAGCAAATTCAGGAGTGAAAATTTTCATCGAAACAATAGTTGTATCTCCCTGAGGAGAGCCGGTAGTTGCAAAAGTTGTTTTCCCCTTAGGGATGAAGTGCAGCAGAAATTGTGACTCTAATCCTACAACGTGTTATTATCCATTAAGGATGTTAATTCTAAGGTATTTTAAAAACCAATGTTTCAACATCTCATGCTTGAACTTTATTGGAAAAAACTTTTTCTTTTCTTTTTCAATCCACCGGCGCATTTATGACGCGAGCTTAGCGGGCCGGACGGCAGCCTCCCCTAACGCTGCTCCATGTCCCCACCACGTGTGCGGTGGGACATCGTGTCTGCTTGGGAGCATATAAACGGGCGCGAAACTTCCCTTCGAATTACAGCTATGATTTCTCAATTGCTAAAGGTCCAGCAATTCATTCTCTTTCAATCTCTCATAGTTCTAGTCCACAAAAACTCCTATGGAAATATTTTAATTCTAAACGAAGTGTTGCACTTTTCATTGAATGATTAGGTTGTGTAACTTTTGTGTAATTAGAACATGGAAAATTGTCCTTCGAATTAGAAGTATAATAATGGAGTAAGAAATTCATTGAGATTTTGTGCTTTGGGAATATTTGTGACGTGATGCTGTCAGCAGATGGTGCGTGCATCTGAGCGATGGAAGCTAGTGAGACTTGAAACGTTTTTCCTGACATTCTGATGAGTGATGCCGTTAGTCATCTTAAACATAAATACTGATTAAATTTTGCTTCTACACAGAAGTTACAGAACCCAATCCATCCAGCGAAAAGAGCAGCACTTCGTTTAGAATTAAAATATTTCGGTGCTGGGAGTTTTTATAGACTAGAACTATGAGAGATTGAAAGAGAAAGAATTGCTGGCCCTTTAGCAATTGAGAAATCTTACAAAATCCACGCTACGTCTTACACATAACATTCCTGAGCCGACTCTCACCTCTTACACAACCAGGACACACCGGCCTTGCACCTCTCATTTGCCACATTGCTCTCCTACTGCACGCACTCTCCCCACACCTGCGGCAGCTCGTCGCCAGGGAGACAGACGCTCGTGATCGATGTGGCGGTCGGTGGAGCGAACTTGGCATTGACCGGCTGCCACCAACATGCCACGTGTGATGTAGTCTTGGTCAATACTTAGTCATTCGTCACTCGGACGTACACTCGAAAGTATTTTTTCTCTATGGGCTCAAACACAACTAAGTGTTCATGCCTAACCTAGCTAGCTAACTAGCCCTATAGCCACGTCAGCAATCCTGTCGCTCGAAACCTTGTAGGCTATACGAGGCTCTTGTATATACTCTTGGTTGAATCCATGCTGAGTGGGGAGCTTTGTCTGGTCATTAGGTAAATATTCACGCTAAGTGAGAAATTGAATCGATGAAGAATGCATTCCATTTGCTCATACTTTGCTTACCGTCAACAACACAAAAAATTTAACGTATCTATGACGTAAAAACACTAGTATATAATTAGTTTGAATATAACTCATGTATTTCAGAGTTTCTATATTAGCTCTTTACTCAAAATATTGTGATCATTTTATTCCCAAAATCTGCACTCGAGAAATAAGGTGTTTCTACGATGTTAACTTTTATATAATTCGAGATACTGCATTTAGCTTCAATTTTCAAAGTTGAATTCACCAAAAATAAAGAAGTATAAATCTTTTTACAGTGATAACATCTAACATCTCAAGCAACGATTCACCACGCTTCAGCTTGCATGCCACGCCGCAGAGAAGAAAGCGACCTACCATTTAGAGAAACCAAGCACCATTGTGAAAACTCGGTACCTGCCCGATTTGCACGAAATGTTTTTGCAATCAACCCACAGATCATCAACGGTTCCAGGATGGCAGTCCCTGAGAGGCGCCCGTGACCGCCAGTGTCCGTATCGCCCGCACATCGAACTCTTGTCCCATTGTCCTGCGTGGGAGCTGCTGCTCAGGCGGAACGTCTTGCCTTTTGCGGAGCACTCCGTTGCCATTCAATCCGAGAATGTCGTGAATAGCGCAAAAATAAAACTCATGTGAGCCTCTTCGAGCTAGCAACTCGTATCGGTAGGGAAAGCTCAAGTCTAAGTCCATGAGAAACCCTTCGCGTATGAGTGAAATTTTGAAATTTGCAGCAGTAAATTAATGTGCTAAGTGATTTTCAGACGCAGCATCTGATCAACGGGGAAACGAATAAAAGGGCAATGTAGCATACCGATGATAAAGTGTGCATTTATGATGTCTCCATCGTTCACCCAAAATGTAAACAGAATATAGCTTTCACAACAGTAAAACTGTTTGGTCTACTGTATTCCACCCAGAAAATTTTCACAAGTTACAGGCACAGACGTTACTCCCAGAAGACGTTATGTTCCATTACCCCTCGTAGGAAGGAGTAATATGACGCTGGCACTGTATTCTTTGTGGTGCGAAGATGCTCAACAGCGTCGCTGTTAAAATATGGAAGAAATTTTATCCGGAAGATATTTTACTTATCTAGGGACAACATAATAGTACAGATAATGGAAAGTTCAAGACGATCTAGGCCCCAAATGGTTCATCAGGAGGCCCTTCACAAGGCCTCCCCTCCAATGGAGCCCCCGTTGGGCAGGCCACCCACACCTGCGTCAAGAGACCTCACGGGGCGGCATAGCTCGTCAGACACCGGGTGCTTTTTATCAAATGTTCAAATTTAAATAGATAACAATTTTCTGTATGTCCCACATGCAGTCATTCGTGCCTTGAAAAGTTAATAAACCTTTCATGGCTTTTAGGGTTCGTGACTGAATTTTTAGCTGCTATGAATTAGCATGAATAAGTGAGAGGAATAACGAATTAACATCGAATGAATGAACATGGCTCGTAACTTGAGTCATGAGGTGGCACTGACTTGATTTGGGATTGGGGAAGTATGAGGAAGATAAGTGAAGAACTTCTTGAAAATCAGGAAGGCGCAATAAATATTATTGTCCGTGAACGCTGAATGATATTTGTATCTGAATTATATACAACTCTAATAAAGAAAAGATCGCTGGCTCAGTTGCTTCAGCCTATTCCCCGAGTCCCTGAGAGAACCGAAAAAAGGAAAGGGCAAATTGTTTATTCGAGATCTCCTTCCAATATTTCGATTGACGGCAAAGGAAAAAAGCCCATTTTGCGTGAATAACGAATTGCTCACATTATTAATTCATTCAGTTCATTCAGAGAACCACCAGGAAACTATGGTCAGAAAATGAAAAATTGTATTCTGTAGCGAGATAAAATGGCTATGTCCTTGAATTCAAAGTAGAAATCGGTGCGTCATACAATCTACGTTTGAAATAAGCGTCCATTATGAATTTTGATGATGAATATGAAAGGTTATTCCGTTAGTTTTAAAATTTTAATTATTTTTCGAAAAGGTGATCAATTTGCAATTAATTTAACAAGATTTCAATTTAGTGATCTACGAATTATCTTTACGTAAATGAACGTAAAATTCTTAGTTATATTAATGTTCTGAAGAAGGATTCGTTAAGGTGTTCCACGAAATTGCATCCGATATTTAATTGAAGGATGGCTTGAAACTCGACAGTCCCATCAACTGAACACTTCATTTGTCTTGAAGCAAACGCGAACACCGCGTTTTCCTTGAAAATTAATCCTTCGGCAAACTGTTAATACCAGAACGCATTTTAAGAGTATAATACATTGTGTTTAGGATGTAATTATCATATTTCAATGTAAGCCAAATAAAAATGGGTAACCAATCTCACCCAACTGTGTACACTACGGCAGCATATGTTTATGCCAAATCTTTGTTAGCTCACACAAAAATATTTTGCTGCTGAATGCGACTCCTATGGTGAGCGAAGAATACTAACTCATATTCCTGAACGCATCAAAGTTCTAAACAAATTTGGTTCTTATCGCGATCTGTCCGGTCTAGAAATCGCTACCTCACTCATTTGCTGCAGCAAGATCCAATGCTCTCACCGAGCTCGTCTTCAGCTGCGAGCGCTGTGGTCTGTTCAGCCTTGACATAATTTTCGAGCCGGACATTTGTGCTCCGTTCTATTTAACACAGTTTATTTAGTACTCCTATGCATACTGGAATGGTGAATGATTCAGGTAGGTAATTAAAACCATTTTGCCGCATCAAAAGTGCCTTCCCATGACCGCTGACAACAAAATAGAAAAAATCAGATCACTGACGAATGGGCTGTTTGATCGGTGCCTAACTCGTAAAACAAATTTTAGAATAACAGAAAAATATGCCAGGTTGTTTTGGTTAAAATCATTTCAATTTTAGACAAGTGGGCTAAGTAAAATGATTCACACGCCACTTCAGAGAAAAACGTAGTTATTTAAGGAAAAAACAGTACCAAAACGTTTGAAAGTGGAAAATGTGACATCTTGTGATTTCTTTAGTACATGTATGTTTAGATGCGTACATAAAACATCTGGGGCGTTCTTCTTCGTATAATTTCAATGTTCCACACTTTTTGCCGTAGGTGAAGTTTCCTGAATGCGTCTCATCACACAACGGAGGCCTAAGCGTCGAGACAGCACAGCTGTGATGCTTGAGGATGAGCTAAGGCAGGCTGGAGCTGAGTCATGAGCGCACGGAGGCAGTGTAGGGCTCAGCTGCCCTGGGAGGTCACTGTGAGGCTGCACTTGCAACAGGTGCTGGGCAACAGGTCACTCTCGGATCGATATTAGTTGGTTGGTACCACGGTAGAGGAAGCAAGGTAGAGTCATTTCTATGGGGCAAAATACACCTTTCCGTGTTCGGCTAGCCAATAGAACGGTTTCATTTCAAACAAACTTTAAGACTCACCATTGCGACATGTCGTTAGGCCAATAGTGGAGCCAGATTTGGGGCTATAGTGTTGCCAGATGCAATATAAGCGCTGCTATTGGTGCGTTGCCATGACCTCACCATTGTCTCACTGTCAACGAAAAAAAGGACTGGTTTGACCCTACCTTGTTTCTTCTACCGTGGTTGGCACGTAGCGAGTCTGGTGCGGAGATCGTGAACATCACAGCGCTCAATGATGTTAGTCGAGTGCGTGGTCTTGATTGGTGAATGCCTCGGGACATTGTTGGTATAGAGCGCTCCTCTCGTGGTAAAACTTGCAGAACAAGTCTTCACTTTACTGAACTGAGCCTTCGTACGGTTTTACCCTTTTGCGAGCGTTTGTTCTACGAGAAGGAATGCTCCCTTTGGCGTCAAGCTCGCTTTTGCATGCTCAAAAAGGGAGTGTTTTTTATCTGTATCACGTGAACAACGGTATTCTGAAAATAACGCTTTGATTCCATTTTGTACTGACTCCGAAAGTTTGCACAGTTTTCAGAGGGGTGTTGGAAAAAATCTTTCTCAGTCGAGGAGTATCAATTATGTCACCAATACTCACAGCTGACACCTGAAGTCACGTGATGTTCAGCGAGACCAGCTGGGAAATGATGAACTGCAGCGCTCGCTGCATGAGATTTTGAAGGATTCATCGACTGTAAATTAATGGATATCGTGGTCGGATAAGCTTGGCTGAATGAACAGAGGATATAAATGTAATGTGTTCTGCTCGGTAGGTGAAGATATTGTGAATGTGCATCATGAATTAAACAACGCGACAAAATATGCGCACGCTCAACTAATCGTTATAAGCCCCAAAATTTGTAAGTACACATTAATAAAACTAATGTAGCCGTTTGGAGAAATCAAGACAGAATGAACAAAGCAAATGAGGGACTCCTCTGTACACAAAAACTGAACCCTGACACCAGCAGACAACAAATGTACAAATAGTACATAAATAAAGGAGATAAATAGTCGCTGTTCTTTGTGAAACCATGAAAACCGAATCATATACTGGAGTAAGCTCTGCGTAGATTGTGGGATTAAATTAGAAGCTAGTTTAAACCTCTCTAGCCACAACAAAGGTGTCCCAAAGAAAGGAAGGTGGAAGGAACCATTTGGTATGGGATTTAGGGCACTGTGAATTTATGCACAAAATATGTTCGGGCGCAAAAACACCGTGGAGACGCTGCTTTAAGTTATACCATCATGATGACAAGCGCATGATCGAGCACGTTAACACGAACAGCTATTTCTATGATCACGTACAGTTTTCACCGCGCTCAATTACATCCCTCACTAATGTTGAGGCGCGGGACCGAGGCGTAGCCGTGAGCTACTCGTGAACCAATCCCGGCGAGCTCTGTGACCCACTGCAAGAGTCGGGTTCGTCAGGCGAAGCAGGCGTGCACCGCGGTAGTGTGTGCGTTCTCGCGAGTATATAACAATTTAAACAATTTATTTACCACAAGCGATACAGAAGTAGATTGTTTCTCAAGTCTAGCACAATGTTCAAAGTCGAGTATGGCTACCTATGGACCCGAATAAATCTAGTGACTTCTAGAACCTCCGACCACCAACGCTGTTCTAAGGAGCACAATTACATTTAACCTAATTAACTTGACCAAGTTGCGCACGCAAAACGTTCACTTGATGGATGAGCTGGAGTCTTCTGTCACTGGCGACAGCCGTCGGAACAATTTTGCAATGCTTTCTTTTAAATTCAAATTGGCGGTTTGGAAACATTGGCTGGCGGGGGCGTGTATTGGCTGTAAATAACGTCAGAAAGTGTTCTGTGTGTGGGAGCTGCAGGCCTTAGGTGCTCAGTTGCAGCCCTGCAGAGACGGGCGCCGCGGGACGGGCGCCGCGGGACGGGCGCCGCGGGACGGGCGCCGCGGGACGGGCGCCG
>JACJUY010006667.1:20694-49351 GCA_014220935.1 Platorchestia sp. MABIK
ATGATTGAAATGGCTTTGATACTGTTTTATAATTGCTCCAGGAAATTCCACAAAAAATAATTGCATGATAACATGTTAGTTATGATTGCTGATAGAATAATCATGCAAATAGTTCGCTGACAAGTGACATGAAACCTTATAAATACTTGAATGTGGATTATTTTGCAGTGCTGGACGTGTAGATACATTACAGAACAAGGAACAAATTCGTTCAGGCGTATTAATGCACACATCTATGGATATAACAATCCGAATTTTGAATCATTAAATCAATAAACAATATCAAAGTATAAAAGGATCTTTTGTAGCTGGCGTGCGGCACCAAGTTTCAATTTAATTGTAATTTTCACGTAGAATTCGAACATCACAACCGTTTTTAGGAGAAACTAACTGTTTTTTAGTTGCATGCTTTCAAAATTATTTTTACCAAAGAAATATTGATAAAACGCAAACTTAGGACGCCTCGTATGGTTTATCTATTTGTACACCTCGGATAGTTTGTCTATTAGTACATCTCGTTTAGTTTGTCTATTGGTACGCCTCGTATGGTTTATCTATTTGTACACCTCGGATAATTTGTCTATTAGCACTCCTCGTATGAAAAATTTGTCTTAGGACGTCTTATATTAAGAAATGTTTAAAAGCCAATATGTTGGCATGTCTCTCTTGTGGCAACGTTTTTTGAAATAAACTGTTTTTCTTTTCTTTCTTTACTGTTTGAAATATTTCTGTATCGGCTTCGCCCATCGCTTTGCGCTGGTCCAGAAAAAGTAAAAGATCCTTCCTCTCCACATTTGACTCTCACAGATGACCCTGCTCTGCTCTGTGCTCCTTGTCTGGCCACCCTAATAGGAATACCACTAACATAAAACACCGCGCCAGCTCTGCTCTGCTCTGCCCTGCTTCACTGCTGTTTGTCTGGCCGCGGCCTAAAGCCGCGACTCGCAGGCCAAATTTCCTTAGCGCGCTGACAGGCGTGCTCACGAAATGACCAAATTTCGCCAGCACGCTGACGTTTTCGTGCTCGGAGGTTGCCCGATAGTACGTTGGCTAGCGCAGGGCTGCCACACCTTGGGAATTTTTCCCAGATCTTGGGAATTCGGACATTGTCTAGGGATTTGGGGAATTCGAAACAAAAAGGCTAAGAATTTAGGGAATTTGGGGTGTTTATACAATATACTATGTGTAAAAACTAAAATTGCTTAAATTAAATTTGCTTCCAGCGAAAAGGTGAAGTATCAATTGAAATTACTACAATTCGATCTAGGAATTAATCAAATTATCAGTACAAGGGGCCTAAGTCAGCTTTGCGAATGCATCATGGTAGAATAATACACGTTTCTACGGGATCCGAATGAAGCGCACAGTGGCGCAATTAAAGCGCCTCATGGAGCGCCTGGCTCAGGCACTCATTTATTTCTGCTGAGGTGCTAACAGTGGTACTAGCGCTACCGGTAGCGGTGTTGCTTCGTCCTAATTGCATTATCAGCTTGTAGTTAAACACCATGGAACCACCTAAAAAAAGTGGTACAGTCAAACATTTTCCGAATTCAAAGACTGGCTACAGAAAGATAAAGATGGAAACAGTGTCGGTTGTAAATGTTGCAATATCATGTTCGAAAGTGCGAACAAGTCTACCTTACAGAAACACAAGGAATCCGAGAAGCATAAGAAAACTTATGAACTCACCAAATCTAAAGTTGAACAGTGCACAATTTTTCAAACAGAAAGCGCCTAACGAGGATGACCAAGTGGCACATCCCCTCGCTTGTTGATCAAGCTCAGATAAATAAGATGGACGACGAGTGCAGAAGTTTTCACCTCATTGCAGCTGACCTATCGGTAAGGAATGCACAATTCCCCGGTCTTGGAAATCATTAAGTGAATTGAAAGATGGCTTGGGCGACCCTAAATTTGATATCCTTTCATATTTCATGACTTGTCTCGCTTGCTTACAGTTTCGTCTGCATCTGTTGAAAAAATATTTCCTCAACTTAACTGTATAGAAGTAAAATTAACAATTCCTTAAAATCAGAAACTGCCAAAGACCGCTTCCTTGCCAAGCAATGATTAGCAAGAAATAATGCAAAGTGTGCTACGTGGGATATAGTAAAAATTTTAGAAACTGACCAAGAATTAAGTGGAGCCGCCTATCAAAAATACCAATACCGATTGAAAGAATCAAAGTCTCTTGGATTTCATGCTGACATTAATGACGAAAATGAAGAATAAACCTAAAAATGTATTGAAGATAAGCATGAATTTCATATTGATTACATTTAGTAATATCTGGGGAATTTTTTACGATCTGGGGAAATTTCAGGGGTCAGTCTGGGGATTTTGGAAAAAGTTGACTGACAGCCCTGAGCTAGCGTGCTTATTTTCAGTACCGCATAGAAAGTTGAGGAGGAAGGAATGTAGTTGTGTCAAGCTCCGATGTAGAATGGACATGAGCTCAAACATTGAGCTTCATAGACGCTCTTCCAGAACACGAATGTTTATGGAAAGTGAAACCTGCCACGTACAGGAATAAACTACTGAGGCAACGTGGTGCAAAAACTGTCCAGGAAGTAATGGTCATGAACCTTTCATTTAATGGCATTGCAAAGAAAATACTTCGTGCGCAGTAATTAAGCAATTAATTACCAAATGAATTGATTCAATAATACATGGTATATTAGAGAATTAATACTTCCATTTTATGGCTATTTATGAGTAATATATATTTTCGAAAAATTCATTTTACCTAATTTCCTCTTATTATTACGACAACATATTTAATGCAAGTGAATAATACTAACAAATTAAATCTAAAACAGTGAAAATGAATCAAGTTTACAAAAAATTTTACTTAAAATTTTTAAATTGATATTCGCTTGCTGTATAGAAATTGGAAACATTGAACTTTAAAAGCCGTATTAATTTATTATTTTTAGCATTTTGTACCGGTCACCTATATTCAAAACCACACGTCCTCTCGCACGATATAGTCTTTCCATTTCTCCTTTAATGAATATAACATAAAGTCCCAGATGCATTGAAAGTATCAGTGCGAGTAGACGCTCTCAAGATTAAAGGAGCAATTTTCTTGTCTATTTTGTCTATTTATTTTTATTTTTCTCTTTTTGCCTTCTTTTTTGTTTTAACATCTCAGATGATAATGATATAGTTATTAATTCCTTTTTTCACAATATTACCACCGTTATTGGTAATATTGGAAACAGTAGGAAGAGTGAAATAATTCATTAATTCATATATGTCATTATTCATGAAATGATTGTTAAAGTCTTCAAGTCTAAATTCTTGAAAAATTTCAACGAAGCTTTGTCCATCCTTTTTTCCTTTGTTCGATGTCATGCAGGTTTTTAATAACTAAAAGCGAAAGAGTGTTTCGAAAAAGGATTTTCTCTCATGATGTGTGTTTCATCTTTCGAGTAGCGCACATTCTCCCTCACGATAGTTGAACATCGATTGAAGTTCGAGCAGCGGTCTACCAGCTGCAAACAGCAAGCTCAAAGGCCTCTCCAGTGGAGCACCAAACTCATCGCGCTTGCCAGCATGCTCGCGAGTATGCCGGCGAAATTTGGTCAGTGAGTCGCTGCCTTTAGAGCATCTGTTCTTTCAAGTCTTCGCCGCTCCACTAGGAGGCGTCCTCCATCTCAGGGCTTGTCTCGTCGCTCGCAGTGGCGAACCCTGAAGGATGAGTTACTTTTCATCATTACGAAATTATTATCGTGCTGAAGATTTACCAACGTGTTTATAATGAACGAAGACTGTTTTGTGAGAAAAAGCTTGATGTTTTTGCTACTGATGATGTTTCGTTGATGATGAATGATGAAACGCACTTTCACATGTAGTAATGTAAACGAATAAAACTCTCACTATTGGACAGCAGACCACCTACAAAAAGTGTGACAAAAACCCTTGCGCAGAGCAAAAGTGGTAGTGTGGTGTGGATTGTTCAAAGTGGCAATCGTTGAACCTTTTTTTTTGAAGAAGGCATTTTTAGTATAGCAGGGAATGCTGCACGCTATTTCGTGTGGCCGCAACTGAACTTTCTAGGGATGAACATAGCAGACATGTGGTTCCAATAAGATGGAGCCACAGTCCACACGGCTAATGATTCCATGGCAGTTGCTCGAGAAATGTTTCCCCAACACGTGATCTAACGTTTTGGCAATGTCCACTGTCCTGTACTTTCGCCAAACTTGTCCGTCTGTGACTTGTTCTTGTGGGGTTTCTAAAAAAGTAAAATGTACTGCAACAAACCTCGTACACTCAATGATGTGAATGTTACAATACGTGAAAAAATTTCTGCTGTTCTCTATATTACATTGACGAGAATGATGGCGAACTTCGAAGAAAGACTTTTAATGTGTATTCACGAAGAAGGCCGCCATCTGTCTGACATCTTTAAAATGGACAAATGGAAGAAAACGGGACAATTCGTAAATTTATTTCATTACCAATTGAAGGGATTCGAGTACATTTTGTATGTGATCAAAATAAAGCCAATTATACTAGTTAAAATCCTTGCGTTCTTTTTGTGCCACATTCATAATAAAAAAAATCAACTCTCCATGTGAGTTTACTTTTGTACGAATACGTATTTCTATGCTGTGTTTGTACGGTAGTCTGACCAACTCATATGCAATGTACTTAAGGAGGCGCCCTACCCTTCCAATTCGAAAATCACAAATTTTCTGTTGTTTAACTGTTCTTATAGTGAATTTATGTCTGAATCTATCGATGTGTTTGGCTCGCATGAACGCACATCGGTTCATCTCTTAGACAGGGGTTAAGGCGCGCACTCACGCGACCGTAACGCGGGCCAATCTCATGGTGACCCCCTTTACTACGACTCAGTTTTGAGCGTTCGCGTGCGAGAAATAGCAGGACATCGTACCTGTGGCTCTGCTTTTTCGTACTCAACGATACGTTTTAACGCTCAGTGAGCGAATTATGTAGATGTAATTGTTTGTCTTGACTGCAGCTCCTCAGAGTCCTCAGCTAATTACGGCAGTAGAAAAATCTCTACTTATCGTCGTTAGAAATACTACTCCTCCAACAGTTTTAAAGGTGCAGGAATGGAAATAAATCAATCGATAAAGCTTAGAAAGGGCTACAAAGTAATCTATGGGTTTCTTGAAAAGTGTTAAAGTTTGAAAATAATATGAGAAACAAGAGTAAGAAGTAATTAGTAAAATTTTGGGAAAAAATTCAAAATATTCAACGAATCAAAATATTAAAAAAACATACATTAGTTTTAGTAGTACTTATATGATATGCTGATATTTAGGGAATCTTATTTTTCAAGATAAAAAGGACTAACGTTTTAAAGGACATTTATTGGTGCAAACATTTCGGAATATTATTATTCTATCTTCAGTGCTAGAAGAAATAAAAATGTTTCAACAGTCATGAATAAGATATTAAAGGTCTGAACAAAATACAATGCAAAAAAAGATTAATTTCTATCGACTAAAGTTCCGTACGCAAGCACATATACAGCACACACGGTACATACAACCGTATACAACTACACATACACGCGCACACATACACTTTGTATTATACACACACACACAACACGCAAGCACAAGTATACCGCAAGTTAGGAAGTGAGGCCAAAAATAATTTAGATGCTTTGAAATCGTAGTGTGTAAATCGTAATATTCGTGGATTTAGAAAGAGATTCTAAAATACGGAGGTCTTGTTCATTAGAGGCTTTGCATTGGATAGAAAAATTAGAAATTTTGAAAGGGTGAGGCAAATGGACTGCCAGTCCTTTGAGAAAACAATGAATGTTGACTGTGACGGATAAATAGTTGGATCATGCCTTCATTTATTGATATCATATCGTCGATCAAAACCTCATATAGTTGATTATGACTTGGACCAAGGAGGTTAGAATGGATCAAGGCGGTAACGCCACCTTTTGCCAGTCAAGTCAGTGAAGCCGCATTAGCCGTCCCAAGGCTCGCCCGCCCGCCATTTAGAACACGCTGTAGAGGTGGTGAAGCAATGGATTGGTCTCACGGTCACTGCCTCATCATCATGGACTGGACACTGCGCTGTGAAATGGCAGAATTGCGCTACTGTGTGCCATAGGTGGTTCTCTTCTTAGGCTTATATTTCAATTGTCTTTGCTGAATGATAAACAACATTTACACAGAAACATTTACACAGCAACTTACATCCAATGAAAGGAATAGAGAAGAAGTAATTTAAAAACATTTTCTCTGAACGTTTCGAGCGTAGGCTCATTCTCAACAAAAAGTCAGTAAAATTGGTAAAGGGAACAGTGAAAATTTTTCACCAATTTTTCATGAACAAGTTTTCACTGTTCCCTTTACCAATTTTACTGACTTTTTGTTGAGAATGAGCCTAGGCTCGAAACGTTCAGAGTAAATGTTTTTAAAGTACTTCTTCTCTATTTCTTGCATTGTAAATTTGCTTCGCAAAAAAGATTTTCCTTTGAACTTACATCCAGTTATGTAAAGAAATTAATAATTTTTCTGTGTATTCTAAGTTAATAAAGTGCATTTTTACAACCATAGAGTAATTTAATTTTGTTGTACAGAGCAAGTTTTATAGAATATAGGAATTATATTTACATACCTGAAAATAAAGTTAATTTATTTGAAATCTGAAGGCTAAAGTTTCCCTGTTTATGAATGGTATATCGTTAAATAGTTTAGCAGAATGATGACATCTTAAATTAATATAATGAGATACAACACATTTTATTAAAAAATAAATATGATTTTGTAGAGGCTCAACTTTCGAAAGAGTAGTTGTGAAGTGAAGTGAACAGTTTCTTTTCAATACAAATACGAAGTGTGGAATGAAGCATTTTTTGTAGTCGTACGTATTAGGGTTCGTACATATAGCAAGATCTTGCTGACAATCATTTTTAGCAATAATTATTATTATAAATATAAGCCAATGATATCCTTTGATGGATGGGTCAATTGCACTTTCTCTTTAAGATCAATGAACTTTAAGGAAATTTTATTATCAGTATATTGATAAAGAGCAATTACACATGATTCGCAACAAAAAGCGTTTTTCAATTTTCTTATTATGTATCCTCCTATATAAGGAACAATGTTAGAAAAATACATTGAATTAGAAAAAATTTGAAAAGTCTTCTATTAAGAACAATCTTTGTACATGTTTCGTCTTTGCATGTATCTTTACACTGAACATCGTCAGACATTATTCTTTTCTTAAAACCCAAATTGTTATCCTCTGTTATAGCGCAAGATGAAATTAATAAAGATGCGTTGCTTTTACTATGTGCTGTCAAAATTGCTACATCTTCAAAAGACGTGTAGTAACCATTAAGAACATCTTCTATTTCGTTGTGAACAAATAGACGATTATAGGAACAAGGAAATTGTTTTGCTGTTGGGTTGTTATTGCAACCACTTCTGCTTCCATTTTTTCAAAAAATTGATTTAAATAATCTTGACTTACTTTATACGTAAGTAGAAACACATGCCCAGTTTTGAAATTTTGTAAAACAAGTCTTTAATGCTTTTATTACAAATTAAAAATCCCATAAATACTGTTTTGCTGACTGACTCGCACATTAGTTTGAAAGATGTTGGACAGCAAAGTGATTTTATATACAAAGTATCTTCAGCAAGGGTAGAGAATGCATTGTCAGCATTTTTTGAGTTACTAGGTTTCTTATATTCATATTACAAATTATTTCTGGAAATTTATGTATAAAACTCACCAATAAATTTTATTGTTGCCTCACTACCGCTAAAACCGTCAACATTATTATTTAGACAAAATTGTAATCCATCTTCACCGGAATCACTCATAAGTTGAGCAACAAGTTTGACATTCATCTTTTTTTAACACTTTGACTGCGACGTGAGCCACCGGTGGCCACGAAGGGGAATTTCATAATGCTGTTGACCTACAAGCAGTCACAAACTCAATTTTAATAAAAACTCAATGAAAACTAAATGAAGGCACGATCCAGTTGATGTTTGCTATGTTATGATACGTGTTAAATATGTAATATAGATATTTTCGTAGCTAGGCAGCAAAAGCGCGGGAAACAGCCGGGCGCGTCCGAAAGGGAAATAGGGGGACCTCACCAGGAGAAAAGAGGTGTATGCGGGGGGCAGGAGCAGTATCCAGAGCTAGTACGTGAAGCTGTACACATAAAGAACCGATGCAACATAAATACATACCATAAAAAAAGTAAAGGGTTAAATTTTATTCACTACGAGTGAGGGAACGATAGTTTTTTTGAGGCTCTAAAGTTTTTGAGAGGGCTGTGCGTGGTAGTATTAGATGGAAGCGAGGGACACGTTAGCATAGGGAAGTGACGCTCGAGGGCGAGCCAATAGGAGAAGCGGGATTTTCGCGGGCCCCCTCACAGCGCTACAACGCGCGTCAGTTGGCTTGGGGGTATATTAGCGTAACGTGGAAAATTAGTTGCCCACTTTACCGTCACGTGCACTTCAGTGTAGTACTTCGGCCAGATATAGGCCCAGAGAGCAACAAAGGGGAGGTGAGCAAACTTTTGTGTGTTAGGAACTGATAGGATTTCAGGGAATGAAATTAATCAGAATATTAATAATTGTCCTTAAACGATTGGGGCAATCAGCTGTTTTTCAATTTTTGTTCCCAAGCGGGGTGTTGTGATTTTCATTTTGAACATGGGTTAAATAATTATTTCGGAGATGGAATTCATGTTAAAGGGAATTCTGTAGTTAGCGCACAGTAAATTAACAATAGTGAGAGCTTTTTTTAACATTCTGTTGTGTGGGGGAAAAGCTCATTTTGTCTGTCAAGTAGATCATTCACGTCATTTTGTCTGTCAAGTAGATCATTCAAATGCTAAACTTCTGAATTAATATGACTTTGTGTATTTTCATTATGCATTCAGATTAATAATAAATAGGTTCATTAGGAATCTAGATAAAAAGAAAAATAAATAAGGTCGATAGGAATCTAATGGGGATCTTGTGAAATTGTTCCGTATTTAAAAGGGAGTAAATCAAAGCAATCAATCAAATTTGGAGAGGATTGTTAGCCGTCAAAATGCAGGGAATGAAGGCTTTAGGGGAATAAATTACTTAAGACGCCCATTGTTTCCAGGGTTGGGAGCCTCAACGACTTGGGGGCTGCATCGCAGTGATACAAGCTGGCGCACACCAGACTGAAGCATCATTGCCTGGCCGTCTACCCCAAGGAAGTTTGATAGCCTTGGGCTACCCTGCAATATCAGGGAAGTAAAAAAGGCGGCTGAGCGTGGCAAGGTTTACAGGCGCCAAGAGATACTTGCAATAATAATAATAACTCATTTAACGACAGCTTCGGTCACAAACTATTTAGCTGTCGCTTTGGCCTTCAGGCCAAAGTTAAACCGATCAAAATAACAGTTTATCACTACAGGTAATTCAATTGCAAAAACAAAGTTACTGGGACATTTAAAGTAGGTCGTAAGCAGCGTTTCGTTGAGTTTCGTTGAGTTTCGTAAAGTTTCGTTGAGTTTCGTTGAGTTTCGTAAAGTTTCGTTGAGTTTCGTTGAGTTTCGTAAAGTTTCGTAAAGTTTCGTAGAGTTTCGTAGAGTTTCGTAGAGTTTCGTTGAGTTTCGTAGAGTTTCGTAGAGTTTCGTAGAGTTTCGTAGAGTTTCGTTGAGTTTCGTTGAGTTTCGTTGAGTTTCGTTGCGTTTCGTTGCGTTTCGTTGCGTTAACCGTTAGCTCGGGTCCTCACATTTGCCCCCTGGGAGCGCTAGTTCCCATAGATACAATAGTTGTATCCCTCTGAGGGGTGCAATCCCGTGCTTTGTGCTTATTCGCGAGCGCCACTATCGCCTGTAATTGTGTAGGATGTGTTTCTTGCTACTGTACATCGGTTGTGTTTGCGTTACAGAGTTGCGTGCGAAGTATTTCCAGTAGGATTGGGTTTCGTAAATGTTTTATGTTTGACTAGGATGCTTCACGCCATTCTCATGTTCGTTAGCTTCTTTAAAAATAAACTAATCATAAATGCTTTAGTAGTTGTTTTATTTTTCCGTTTTGACCTGAGGTACTGAAGTGGGTGAGCAGATCAGTAGCTACTATGTCTCTATTTTCCACCTGTTCTAACATTTCTCCTCCTGTGTTTCTTCCGCTCTAAATTTCTCTTTTTCCACTCCAACTATGAGGTTTAAATCCCTTACTACGGATACGGGGAGGCGCCAGCCGCACCCTCGTTTCGTGACAGCCATTTTCTACAATGCTTACTATAAATGACTTTAATTTGAGTTGTATGATAAACTTCAGTTTTACCAGCCGCTGTCAAAGTGTTAAGTAATTTATGTGCTTCAATTTTAACTTACTAGCTAAATGTATTCCTGCTGAAGTTTGTATTTCATGAAATTTCTGTACGTACATGTGAAAACTTAAATCTGAATCTTTTTTGAAAGTACTACTGCACATGTGCATAATGCACGACCGCCATATTGGAAAAGTAGTCCTTGAACGCAGCTTGGATAAGCACCATTCTAACTCTCTCACTGCTAGTGACTGACTGCGCAGTGCGCACGGTGACAGCGCAGTGCGCAAGGTGACAGCGCAGTTGCACCCCCTCCGTTGCACTTGCATTCCCATGCATGGCCTCTCCGCCTCCAATGGCTTCCATTATTCTAACCTCCTTCCTAATTGCGTACCACCTCAGTTGCAGCTGCATGTCCACTTCCGCTGCTGCTGATCACGTTAAAGCGATGACACCGGCTCCATTACTCCAACCTTCTTGCCTTGGACAACACCCTCCAACTATTTACCTGTCACAGCCAACATTTAGGATATTCTCATATAAATGGCCGCCCATTCACATGTCCCCCAGTCCGCCATTAGAGATCATTGCAATAGTTCCAATCACTCTTTCAAAATATCTAATTTCTCTATCCTATGCAAAGCCTCTAATGAACAAGACCTACGTTTTTAGAACAACTTTACATATTGACGAATATAACGATTTACATCTTACAATTTCAGCGCAACTAAATTATGTGTGGCCCTTACTTCTCAACTTGCGGTATGCTGGTGTGTGCGTGTTGTGTGTGCAAATAATAAAAAATGTGTTTGTGTGCCGTCTACATATGGTTGTATACGGCTGTATGTCCCTATGTGTGTTGTCTATGTACTTGCATACGGAGCTTTAGTCGTTAAAAATTAATCTTTTTCGTCTTTGTTTGCTTGGTATTCTTGATCAGAGCTTAAATATTTTATTCATGAATGTTAAAACATTTGTACTTCTTCCAGCACCGAAGATGGAAAAATAATATTCCGAAACGTTTGCACCAATAAATATTCTCTATAACGTTGGTTCATATTTTTATTTCTTTATCAATTTTAATTTTTAGATAATACATTTTTCTATAAAAAAACAAATTGCCGGTTTTGTAACTTTAAAATTGTAGGAGCAGCATTTTCCCTAATACACAATTTTTTCACTTCATCCGAAAACAAATCAATTTTCAAATGAAAATTTGAAAAAAACATTTTAACCATAAATGAATCGATGCATCATTTCACACCTATGGTGAAAATTTTATAACAATCCGTTGGAAAATGACGGACCTTTCTTAAAAGCGAGGCGGTCCCCTAAATTTATCCTGCAACTTCAAAGCGATGAGTAAGTTCTAAACTTTCACACTTCAAACCGGTACGGTGGCATTCATGAGTGAAAATCAGCGCAAAAAAATCAAACTAAGCTTCACATATGCATCTCTCAATCAACTTTTCCCGATGAAGGCCATAAACCGAAAAAAATTATGAAAGATATTATTACAATATTAGCGGTGATGAAAACGGGATTTTGCGTTTCCGCTAAAAGTTATCAGCAAGAGAAAATCATTTCGAAAAGTTACCACTAATGATTGTGTATAATTCAAAATGAAAGACGATATTGATGGAAAAATTTAAGTTTCTGCTTTACAAATCGAACTTAAAGCATAATTGTTTTTTATTTGAGCTTTAAAATTTGCAAGAAATAACTGAAATAGTGCAAATGGAGATTTAGTTTCATGAAATCTGCTCAACAACAGAAACGCAACTGAATGAAAAAGATTAGGGAGTCAAATTTTGAATCTGACTACTATAGTACAGACTGGTAGTTGAGTTAATTTGAGAAATGCATTAAGAATTGGTGCCTGTTCAGAAGAAGATAAAGATTTAGGAAGTGACGCAAATCAAACCCTTTCAAAATGGAAAATTGGATTTTCAGGAATGAATGAAGTGAATGACTGCAAACTCTTTTTAAATCATTATTCCGAAATGTTTCCTTTCCTGTAGGTTTCTCCAACCATTCACTTATTCTTAAAACAATGATGGAAAATGAAGCTAGGCTTACGTTTCAACGCAATTGAATGAAACAAGAAAAATGTTTATACGAAGCGACTGGTATTTATGCTAAGAAGAAACGGAAACGCAGTCAAACGTTCAAACGTTTGTTGCGAGGGACAACATGAACAAGGCGAAGTTACAACAAAAGTTTCACAGGAACTGACGTCAATCTTTTGAGTCGCAGGCAACTTGAAAACTTGAGGAGAATCTTTAGTGATTGTTTTAAGTGATGGTGCCATCAGTTGAGCAATCGAACTACCAGTTAGGCGGTCGAACTACTAGCAAGGCGGTCGAACTACTAGCAAGGCGGTCGAACTATCAGTTAGGTCGAACTACCAGTAAGGCGGTCAAACTCCCAATCACTAACACTATCAAAGCTGTGAAACTACCAAAGCAGTCAAACTACCAAAGCAGTCAAACTACCAAAGCAGTCAAACTACCAAAGCAGTCAAACTACCAAAGCAGTCAAACTACCAAAGCAGTCAAACTACCAAAGCAGTCAAACTACCAAAGCAGCCGAACTATTAGCAAGGCGGTCAAACTACCAGTTAAACGATCAAACTACTAGCAAGGCGGTCAAACTACCAGTTAAACGGTCAAACTACTAGCAAGGCGGTCAAACTACCAGGTAGGTGGTCGAACTACAGTTAGGCAATCGAAAGGAAGACGGTTAAAAAGCAGTTAGACGGAACAACAATAAAAATAACCGAGCTGTTGTTAAAAAAAATAACCGCTGATCTCTTTCAATTACATATCAAGTTAGATTTAACACAAGAAAAAGTTACGTAATAGATGTTTTAATATTTTAAAAGCCATTTGAACCAAAAAAATTAAAAACTGAACACCAGCAACAATCAGGCTTTGTGTTAACAGAAATTCGAGCACTCACACACAGCTGTTACTTGTCACACACATACTACGAGTAGCTTCTATTTTAATTTAAAACTGGTTCCAGCACCTTCATCACTACCGAAATATAACGGGGAACTTAATTTTCTCAGTTGAAAATTTTCACAAAAGATTACATTTTTGAATTCACTGTATTTAGATAGGAACTTAATATTGAAGTAGGATGATAGTATAATCAACTTTCCGCTTATGACAAACGAAAAAATTAAAGTAACGTAACACAGCTCGTCTCTTTTTCATTTATCTTGAGCCAGTTATCTCAAGTTCTTCTGAGAATATATTCTTTTTCGTATAGAGTTTACGAAGAACAGCTGTTCTTTAACATAATACAATTGACACCGATGAATCATTTGTTCTTCATTCACTGGGTACAAACATCACCGCCGCTGATACCAAACGCTGGTAGTGGACTTCCCGGAGTGACGAAAGAGAGATAGGCTAATACGAAAATTTAGTTCGTCGATGTGTGTTAACAAGCGTTGTGCAGTGGGTTGCGAATCAATCAATATCTTTGATTATACCAGAAAAATGAACTTACCTCATATAATTCGGGATATTTCCCGAACTACTGGCGCCGCTTGCCTTTGATTAACCAGCTACAAAAAGATGAAACGCATTACGTGCTTCAAAAAACTTAAGCAGCTGAACATTTCCGTTGAAGGATCTGAAATATATTGAAATAATTGCACGTTCTAAGAGTAATGTTATACGCTATCACGCTCCCATCGATGTCGTCGCGTTACTTTCTTCACTATACAGGTCAACGTTAGGCAGCCTCTACACTCTACAGCGACCATCTTCCTCCCTTCCTTCTCAGCCTAGCCATGCAGACTTGTCACCTCACATCGTGCTGTTTTGCTACTTTTCTACAGTACGGACAATTTCATTTCAATATAGAACAGTTTGCTGAGAGAATTTGTTGTAGAAATCTGCTTTATTGTATTTTTGGCAGACGAATAGAAGTGTACAGGAAATAGATGAGAAAATTCTTGAAGGTGTGTCATTTAAACATTTCGTGTTTGAGGTTTTTTAAACGATGCATCTAGAACTGTGAACAGAGAACTACTACACGATGTTTTAAGCAGACCGTTACAAATTTAGAATTCCTTTAAAAACTGATGGGGCATGATTTTTAAAAAAAGGCTTAACCCTGAAATCATGAGCTACTAAGTAAGTATCTTTTGACGATTTACTTATATGGAATCAAGCACTCTGGAAAAGTTGGCAGTACAATCATTCAAAAAATTTACATTTTTTTTGTATTAATTTTTTTTATTTTCACACAGTTTCAATATAATCATGTATCCTTTTCCGATTAAATTTTTTATCCTCTTCTTTTGCTTTAAACCGTACTGGGGATTGTGAAGCTAACTTTTTGACATGCACACACGAATTCAATGCGTCACTCCCATCAACTTCTGGCTATATTGCTCGTCCGAGTACGTGTTCTGACCACTGTTGGTGATGGCTGGCTAACTTGAGTGTCGGGCTGCTGCTGGCAGACTGAACGCTTCTAGAGTAAATAAATTTGAAAATTTGAACAACTGTTCCCTATCACACACACTATTGGGGTTGGGGTAGAAGAACACTTGCGCGGTAACTCATATCAAGAAAGTAAAACATTGGTAAATTTTGTTCTTCACGAGACCTTCACATGGATAGGAAAATGAACATTAAGCTATGATTAACTCAGAAATAACATCGAATCTGAGAGGATATTTTTCGCCATACATTTTTCATTACACGTTCACAACATTTCGCCGTTGTTAACGCTTGGTTTGGTTAGGTTGTAAGTAGGAAACTCGATTTAACTGCTCGAACACATAATTATACTGTTTACAAAAATATGAAAAATACAATTGTACAATAAAATTCTACTTCGTATGGAAACAGTTTTTTTAAAAAAGGGGGCAAAACAGATGAAATGTCATTCATTTATACCGGTATGTGAAAGAGCGATTTACTTAGTGGCAAACAAATGTCACAAAACGTAGGAAACGAGTTAAGTTACTACATTAGATTTTCTGTAATGAACCGAACTAGGATGGGAAAAACGTTCGAATACATAAAAAAATTGCATTATTTATTTTATTGTGACCTCGTAACACCGAGGAAGAAAACTTAAGATTGTCAGCGTAATTCTCAAAATTTTAAAATTTTCCAACTCAGTACGGCGTTAAAATTGTAAAAGTTAGCATTTAGAAAAAGGATTAAACAATTCATGCAAAATAATTTTTCAGAATTAAAACATGGGTTTTTTGGTTAGAAATCAGTTTCAGGCAAGAAAACGAGCACATGTTAGGTAAGCGTCAACAATAGATCAGGGAAGAGGTGCCGCTCATCCGGTAGCAACACTCTGTGATGGGAAGATCAAGCAGCTACTGCTCATTTTCCTGTAATTCTAGCAAGAGGACTACGATATTCGAGCATAACTACGACGTACACTCAAGTACAGCATCCGAGCACCACAGTGCAAGTGACCCCAGTTTGTAACACCAGGGTTGGATAAAAAAGCAGCCCATACCGAGTCTGTGAAGGCCAAAGTTTTCTTAGAGCTGAATAAACAACAAAAGAATTCTAAATCAGTTTACGAATATGATCTGAGTTTGAATAATTAAACTACAGTTTGTCACATCAATTTAACGTACATGTTTCGTAAATTTTATAAATTTACCGAGTTCAGTGAGCAAGTTAGTCCCGTGAACAGAAAAAAAAAATCTCGGTTAAGAGGAAGAGGGCTGCGCGTACGCAGTCTAAGGGTACGGCCAGACTGAACGCGTTGGCGCTGACGCGTGCGTACGCTCCACGCTGTCTCACGCTTTCATTTGAATGGAGGTGGCCACACTGCTCGCTGACGCGCGCGTTTATCGAGAAGCATCGGGGGCAGGGTTGCCGATTTAGCCCGAGCCTTTTTCAAGATCTTTTAGTCTTTAAAATTTTAAATTTATCCCTGGCGCGTTTTTAAACCCTTTTGTACTAGTTTAACTCGTTTTAGTCTGTTTTGCTCATTTTCTATAAAAATTTAAAGTTGAAGATACGTATCGAGTACTTATAAGAAAATCTCAGTAAAAGTTCAAAATTTAGCATATTTAGAGCATTTTATACACAATTGTTGTCTCTATGCATAGTATCTACTCTCTACTCGAAATTATCAAAACTTCATTGCATCATCTGGTTAGAATCAAGTTCATTGCTCGTTGAAACTCCAATGGTTTGGTCCGACAGAAGGGATGAGAAAGTAACTTATTCTGTTCTATTTGGTGGCAGTTTGGCATGAAAACAGTGGCAGTAACATTGTGCGTGGTAATTTCACTTGATTTACTGTAGGAATTCGTTCAAAATCTTCAGTTTTGGCATTATTTTAGCATTATGTTCTTCTTTTGATCTGCGTTCGACAAAATAAAACCACCATGGAAAAAGAGGACACGCAAAAGTTCAGAAACGAGTGGCTGAATAATCCTAGGTATAAAGATTGGTCGCAGCGAATTGAAGGCGACAGAGCAAAATGTCGTCGTATGTATTGCAAATGTGTTGTTTCTGCTAAAACATATGACATATATAGACATATTTCTAATGCAAAACATAAGACAGCTATGAAACCTTTCGGTGCTCAGCGGTCTACTCTGCTTTCTTTTTGTTAAAGTGGAAAATAATGACACCAAAAGAGTAGAGTGTAAACTTGCTCTTTTCAGTGCTTGCCATGGTGCCATTTCTCAGTCAGATCATTTAGGTTATGTTTGCAAAGCCCTCTTCTCTGTTAGTACAGTTGCAACGACTTGAAACTCCACCGTACCAAGTGCACAGGTATAATTTGTAATGTTCTGGCTTCCTATTTTCAAGAAGATTTTGGCGAAGATATTGGTGATGGGAGTTTTAGCCTGATAATTGATAGAAGCAAAGATTTTTCAACTAATAAATTATTGGGCCTGATTATTAGATATTTCTCGAAATCGAGAAACGATATTGTGGCTAGTCTGCTGGATTTAATTCGATTGAATGCAAGCAATGGTGTGGCTATTTGCAATGCAGTTCGATCAAATCTGAAAGAAAATGTTTTGAGGTTGGAAAATCTTGTTGGCACTGGCAGTGACAGCGCATCAGTAATGACTGGGAAACGCACTGGTGTGCATGTTCAGCTGAAAACAGAAACACCTAACTCAATTCTCATCAAGTGGGTATGCCATCCCGTCCAATTTGCTGGATCCAAGTTCAGTTGTACAAGCACTTCCTCGACATTTGGAGTTCCTCTCATCAAAGAATCTTACAAATGGTTTATCCATTCATCTCTGAGGCGAAACAAATACAATGTAATGTATGGAACACTGAATGATGATAAACAGCCTTTGAAATTAATCATGTGTAGCCAAACTAGATGGTTATTAATTTATTAATTGCCAAAGCAGTTCATCGAATCCCCGATCAGTGGATTGAAATGAAGACCCATTTAGAAATTACAAAATCTGAAAAACGTTGCTACAATTCTGAACAATTGTTCTCAATGTTTTGTGATGAACGAAACTATCTTGACTTATCCTTTTTTAAACCATTTTTTGATGAGGTTAGCAGAACGAATTAACTGTTTAGGTTATTGAATGATTTGCAACAATTAATTTGCTCTCTTGCTTCACAGATTGTTATTTCTGGCACAACAATTGATGAAAATATAAACATCAGAGATATGGCAATCCATGTCTAGGTCACATGTTTGAAACAGAATTTACCAAAGCAAGTATCGAAGATGCTGAAAAGAAGTACATTCGGCAATGAAGCATCAATTTCTTAATTGAGCTAATAGAATTACGGTCGCGTCTTCCTCACAATTACATCATTTTGAAGTCAATTAATCATCAAGTCCTGCTTGAATCCTATAAAACCTGATCTAATTCCATTGGCAAAAATGTTTATCACCAATCGCTCAGACCTTACTTAGCTAGATTTTCAGAGATAGCAGTTGCATGCAGTGCCTTGGTAGACAGTGAATAAAGAACGAAGTACATTCAATTTATGAGGAGAAGTTCTCAATTACAGAGATTCCTCAGATGAAAATCCCTTTCGAGAACTTCGCAAATTCGCTTTAATGATTCTGTGTAATTCTAATGCTGATGTTGAGAGAGCATTCAGCCAACTGAACATCATTAAAAACAAGCTTCGGAACAAGATGAATGTACTCGTATCAACAATAAATAGTATACTGACAATACGACATAGTCTAAAACGTTTAGAAAATGCTGCTATGATTTTGATGTTCCCCTGGATGTAATAAAGAAAGTTGGGACCAATAAAATATACGAAACCAGAAAGACCGAAGCTGCTGATAATTGAAATTAGTTGCTGCATTGGATGACGAACTTCAGGATATCTTTGGTTCAGCTCATTAAAGGTAAGATTATAGGTCATATTTAAATCAAAATAGTGATTTAAAGAAATAGATTGCGTATGAACATCCTGTCGCTGTGCTGAGGGTGAGAAGAGTCTCAAATGGCAAGCACTGCTTGAATAGAAGAGAGTAGCAGCTCCACATCCATCACTCACGGCTGCTCGAGACACACTGAACCGCACCGAACCGAACGCCAGGGACAGGTCACAGGGTTGCCAGTAGGCCTTCCACCGTTCCACGTTCGTCAATCTTTGTACCCTAGGCTGGCATGGATTTTATCCTAGAATGCTCCTTGATTACCCTAGAAAATGTAAGTGAGAGCAATATGGTAATTATCGTATGGTCTTTCATAATACCCTTAATTACGTCACACAGACAGATTTCTTAAAGTATTTGAGGATTCGTTAATTAATCAATGAATGATCTGAATACCTTTATTATGGAAATGTGTATAAAATGACAGGCTTCCATCATAAGTACAAAAGATATTTCCAAATGCGGATCGAAAAACAACTCAAACAAACACACAAAGCACTGTGGTTGACAAAATTGATGTACAGGGTTGCACAACCCAGGTAGCAAAATTTATTGACCTAATATTGAGCCAATATACTATCGTGATCGAATCTTTTTATTGCTCCAATGCAATACGTAGCAATGATCGTGTTATCTTTTTTTATTTGTAATATTCGGTTTGTCCTATTTTATTGGTCATTTTCAAGGTTGACCTTCAAATCGTCAGTCTTCAGCGAGTTTGGACTGAAGAAAAAACACGGGTTTGCATGGCCAGCATATTTAATAAGAGGTGAATGATGATATTATGACAAGGGATTAATGAAGACTCGCAAACACAATGATGAGAAAGTGATTACGGTATTACTCGACCTTGAAGGAAGCAGTGTTGGCGGCGATGATTTAGGGTCTCGTGTTTACGTTCAATTGAATTTGTTGGATTATTTAAATAACACATGAATAACGCAGACTAACTCAGAGTGTCGGCTGATTTCAAATTTAACAAGTCAAAAGGCAGCACTGGAAAGACCCTTACGAGACGAACTCTCGTACTAGAATGAATCCTCTCTAACCGTTGGCACACGTTTTATAGTAGCCGTTATCGTAAGACTGCCGCAGCTATCGGTCGGAACAATCTACTACATTATGGAATATGATTCGCAAACGCCTATAGAAATGTTCAAACTAACGTTCGGCATCGTTCACCCGTCGCTCGGCTGCTGATACATCTGAGGGTAACCTCGCGTCGTTGGGTGTTGCCATGCTGTAGGACTGCCAGGCTTGTGGAATTTGGTGCTGATAAGCGGTCCTTTTTGTTTATGTCTAGGCTCGGCGGATCGATATCGTAGAGCCCAACCGGCTGGTGCTACATTCCTCAGCTCTCCTTGCCTCGGCAAAATGACTTTGGCTGTTTCGATGTAAAGTCATTACATACAGTCTCAATATTGACTGGATATTCAAAATGAACATTGAGGAAATACCTTATTTTGGAAAATTCGGTTGATATTGGAAAAAAATATTAGCACAATAACAATATTATCATCAACCCAATATCAACTAATTATTGTGTCAATGTTGATTAGATAATGAGTTGTTCCCTACAATATCATTGGATTGATACTCAATTCTTGATATCAGGTTGATATTGGTAAAACAAAATTGTCCCGATAATAATATATTCACTTCTCCAATATCCGCTATTGATTGTCACTATGGACTTGATACCTAGGTTGTTAGACCATATGCAGCTGCTTCCGCCATTGAGTTCCGTTAGCGGCGTGAAGCGGCGGTCTTACTTATACATCCCCTCCACTTATTATCGGTCATACGCAGAGGAGAAATTTTAAGTTTAAGTCGTAAGAATTTACATTGGGGGTATATCAAAGTTACTGAGCATACATAAGTAGACTAGAATTGAGGTTTGAGGGGTAACTAAGGTAAGGCACTACAAAATGTTCCTTAGAAAAATACAAGGTGGTCGGGCAACCTGTACATGCAGTTTGATCCCGTCAAGTATGCGTAATTGTTCAATATATAGACATTTATTGCTATAGTAACATATGACAAACGATTTTAGGGTATTTTTTTGAAAAAACTAGACCTTCGAAACTCAATGGACGACTGAAAAAACAAGAACTGTGAACCTGTGATTACACTAATTCTGAATATACATATTATTGTAACATATTCACATTTCTTGATATCTGTCAAATGTATCTGCACTCATTAATGACTGAAATAACTATTCATTAACTTAATTGGTACATTTTATACAAATTACTACGTATTATTGGCCTACGATATCAACCCAATGTTTGGGCAATAATCATTTTTTTTTACAAATTTTATTAAATTGCGAGAATTTTAATTATTATGAGATAGTTTCCACTTATTTGAATATCATACATATACATATACACTGTTAGTTTAATATTAGCAATAAAACTTTTTACTACATTGTCCCAATAACAAGTTGATATCATAATTAAGTATATCTTTTTTCGATATTGTCATGTTATTAGCCTATTATTGTAATCCAAGATTGCAATATCGGGTCAATAAATAATTATCAACCCAGTATTAGCCTACTAATTTCTTGCTACCTGGGAACTAGTGTTCACAATACATGAATAATAATTGTCACAGAAACCATACAAAAAATTGTGGATGAAAAATGCAGACCTAAGTAATATTTTTTCCGCTCTCTGTATTGAGTTTTTTGACCAGTTCAAAGCAAGTTAAAAATGAATAAACTCAACGTTCGTTGTTAGGCATAGCCTTACAACATGTTCAACAGAAGAAAAAGCCTAACATGATACAAACAATTTTTAATCTCTAGGAAGCTATTCTACTCACATAAAAAAGAGTTCTGTGAATACAAAGTACGAAACTACAATCTACAAGATAATCAAAACGCTATCACGCTTACTGTATTTTATATTTCTAAGGTATCGGCATTACTGAAGGTTCTACACACGTGGCATTACTTTTCACTTCATTAATTGCCTTAATTAGATTAGTATTAATTGAAAAATTAGATGCAGTGAAGCAATGCATGCATCAAACTACGCACGGTTTCATTCTTCTAACTGGTTCTCTGTGAAGTTTTGGTTAAATTTAATTTGCTGAAGAATCGTTCAACGGAAGCGTTTGAAAATAGAAATGCCATCAAATTTGAACTACAATAATTTTAAAATTTGAATAACATGACAGCCCACTGGCATTTTTACGGTTAATTTAAGCAGCGTTTCCCGGTAATTAACAGCCATGTCTGGCGTCAATCATTCATCCAAGTATTGTTTTCGACACTCTTCCTAAAGATATTTCTCATTTACAAACTTTTTCATTTGAGGAATTTCGTCTAATATACGCAGAAACAAAGATTTTGGAGTCAGTGTTGAAGCATTACGCGGATCCAGACAACGTACGAGGTCATGTGTAGGATCCTCGGCGAAAAACCTTTTTTTGAATTTAAGAAACCTCTTCAACTAAGAAGTATTTACAATTAGAAAAAAGAAGCTCTTTCTCTCGTGAAGTAATGCCGGTTATCTCTGACATCGTTTCAGTTGCTGTCATCACATTGTATATAGTCTCGAATGGCCGGTCGGTTCGAATCATCGGTTGTTCTATGTTCATTTTAAATTTTTGCGCTCAGTAGAGATTTAAAACCCGTAAAGCGTGTAGTATAGAGTAATCTCCAACACGCCTTGCGGGTTGGGTTTTTAGATCGCTACTGAGGGCGAAAATTGAAAATTAGCACAGAATAACCGACGATTCGAACCGACGGCCTTTCGAGACTTACCCTATCACCTACTGGCACAAAATCATTAGTGAGTTTTGGATGGAATAGATTCAGCAAAGAAATAGTTGAATTTTTCTCTACGCGCATAACATCTGAGCAAAAGCTTCTAAATAGGCTATACATTTCTGATCTCAGATTGGAGATATTCAGAGTCAGACTGAAACAATGTATTACATGAATTCAATTTTTCCAAATTGTAATTTAAGAACTTTAAATAAGCCCGGGTTAGCCTGTTGTTTAACGACAACTCAACAAAGCGAAGTGTGAGTGCATCCCACTGCTCCAGCAATCGTCTTACACAAGCTTGTAAAGAAACTGCACGCCGCACATTGCGAAAAGAACCGCCACTTGTTCAGTACCGGCATGTAACACGTTAACTTGTGCTATATTCACGAAATAAATGTTGCGTTCTATCTTTGAATTAAATGTCTTCTGCTCAATTGATTCATATTTGGGTTATTCAACTGTAGGTATTTACAATCTTCTATGTTTTTTCCTGATTTTTATTAATTAGATCTTAAATATAGATTTTACCCTAGATTTTGCATTTTTTCCTTTACCCTAGGAGGAATCTGATTACCCTAAGCTAGGGTAATTACCCTAGGAGTGGAAGCACTGGTTGCCAGATAGCTACCTGAATTTTAGGCCAAATTTGACCAGAAAAAAGGCCAAATTTATTTCTAGGTAAACTAATATTGCAGGTAGATACTTTACAAGGATCATAATTCTACTTGCCATTCAAAATTTTAAATACAAAGGAAAAATAGACCTAATTTACGCTATTCTTCAAGGAATAACATACATTCTTTTGACTCTTCAATCTCAGCAGAAGTTTGAGAGGGAGAAACAGCGCTAGAGAGCTAGGTCCTGAATTTCCGTTGATATAAGATGCTCGATTTGAGATAAGCTTGAATTCATGAGGCCATTTTGAAGTCCCTACAACAAAGGAAACTATTGTTGAGACATGCCCGGATTCGCACTTTTGCATCTAGCCTTCTAGTTCGTAATATCTAATGTTGGGCTTTGTTGTGACCGCTGTCAACAAAAAGAACATTCTTTCAACTATAGCATTGCTGGCGGGAGTCACAAGGCAATGAGTGCACAACCAGAGAGTTCTGAGAATAGAGTCCACCTCACGGACCTTTTCTTTATTATTTTAACCTAGAGCAATGAAATTTGGTATATTGATAAGAAATGCAATTAGGAATCGTTTGTCTTCTATGAAAAAATGCAATTTTCTTCATAGAAAATGAAATATTCATAGAAAACGTAGTTTTTTGGGGGGGTTTCAAAATGCATCTTCTCCGACAGTTTTTGGGCAACAGTAATGATTATGATATCAATGGATTTGAAAAAACGCGGACATTCTAAAAAGTTAAATGCTTTTTTCGAAATTTCCAGTTTTAAATTAAATGAATAAAAAAATTCATGAGCAACTTTTTTTCAAAAAATGTAGATTTATGACGTCATAAATATTGAACAGAAATTAAACTTAAAAAACAATTTGACTTTTTGAAAGCCCTTGTGTTTTTGCATCCAATGATACTAAAATCATCACTGTAGCTCAAAAACTGTAGGAGAAAATACATTTTGAAACCCCAAAGTCCATTGTTTACATTATAAGCAAAACAAAGAAACATAAACAATTTTAATTAAACATTTTTAAACATTTTTGGTTCAGGTTAGACCCCTGAAACCATTATACAGTAATATGTAGACATAGAAAATGACATAGCAACGTCGTGCCGTGAAGAAAAATCCAAGGGGGAGGTGTAACATGATAAAATACCCCTTCCCCCTCCCCTCCCCCCATTCTTCAAACCCCCGTAGAGGGCGAACGAGTGAACGTACGAGTCTCATTTTTCCACAGGATGTACCTGACCTCTTAAACTTCCTATAGCAGCAACAATCCCTATTTCTCAAATGGTCTCAAAATCCTCGACTCCTATGGGGGTCTTTTCCCTTAAAGTTTGAGTGACTGTTTTTCAAGCCAAAACTGCATAGGGCCTTAAGGAATCACATCACCCTCAAAATGACTTCCTGCTTCCAGTCTATGATACTAATTCACTAATGTTGATACAATCCTGAGCAAAATGCAGCCAATGCAATTCTGCAAATTCTCCTTTGATTACTTTATGTAATATTCGTAAAGGATTTAGTAATATTCAGCAGGAACTAGCTGATCCTGCTGCTCTGCGTTCAACTGTCACGTTTCAGTTTTACGCCTTGTGCGCCTCAAGAACCGAAAATGACTAAAAAAGCCAGAAAAAGCCCATATATCAGAAAAAGGCCAACCTAACAATTTCGAAGCCAAACGCTTTCAAAAAAAGCCAGATTTGTGATATTTGGCCTTTAAAAGGCCAATATGGCAACCCTGCTGAACGCACCGCCCAGCGTCAAATATTTCTCCCAAGTAATCTTGAATTTTGCCAGCGCGACGCAGCGTCTGTACGCTTTGGTCTGCTTGCGCCCGTCCACGTCTAGTGTGGCCGCTCTCATTGCAAGACATGTTTTTAATTTCGCAGCTACTGCCTGCGTACGCGCGCGTCAGCGCCGACGCGTTCAGTCTGGCCGTATCCTTAGTAAGGGTACGGCCAGACTGTACACGTTGGCGCTGAAGCGTGCGTACGCTTCACGCGTTCATCGAGAAACATCGGGGGCAGGGTTGCCGATTTAGCCAGAGCCCTTTTCAATATCTATTAGGAATTAAAATTTTGAATTTATCCCTAGTTCGTCTTCTAACCCCTTTTGTACTAGTTTAACTCGTTTTTAGCTCGTTTTGTTCATTTTTTTGTAAAAATTTAGAGTTGAAGATACGTATCGAGTACTTATAAGAAAATCTCTGTAAAAGTTAAATATCTAGCATATTTAGAGCATTTTATACACTATTCTTGTCTCTATGCATAGTATCTACTCAAAATTACCAAAACTTCATTGCATCATCTGGTTAGAATCAAGTTCATTGCTCGTTGAAACTCCAATTGTTTGATCTGACAGTAGGGATGAGAAAGGAACTTATTTTGTTCTATTTGGCGGCAGTTTGGCATGAAAACAGTAGCAGTAACATTGTGTGTGCTAATTTCACTTGATTTATTGTAGTAATTCGTTCAAAGTCTTCAGTTTTGGCATTATTTTAGCATAATATTCTTCTTTTGATCGGCGTTTGACGAAATTAAGCATGGAAAAAGAGAACACGCAAACGTTCAGAAACGAGTGGCTGAATAATCCTAGGTATAAAGATTGGTCGCAGCGAATTGAAGGCGTCAGTGCAAAATGTCGTCGTAAGTATTACAAATGTGCAATTTCTGCTAAAAAATGTATGACATAGATAGACATTTCTACTGCAAAACATAAGACAGCTATGAAACCTTTCGGTGCTCAGCGGTCTACTCTACTTTTTTTTGTTAGAGTGGAAAATAATGACACCAAAAGAGTCGAGTGTAAACTTGCTCTTTTCCTTGCTTGCCATGGTGCCATTTCTCAGTCAGATCATTTAGATAATGTTCGCAAAGCCCTCTTCTCTGTCAGTACAGTTGCAACGACTTGAAACTCCACCGTACCAAGTGCACAGGTTTAATTTGTAATGTTCTGGCTTCCTATTTTCAACAAAATTTAGTTGAAGATATTGGTGATGGGAGTTTTAGCATGATAATTGATGAAAGCAATGATTTTTCAACTAGTAAATTATTGGGCCTGATTATTAGATATTTCTCGAAATTGAGAAACGATATTGTAGCAAGTCTGTTGGATTTAATTCGATTGAATGCAAGCAATGCTGTGGCTATTTGCAATGGAATTAAATCAAGTTGCAACGACTTGAAACTCCACCGTAACAAGTGCACAGGTATAATTTGTGATGTTCTGGCACAGGTATAATTTGAAATCTGAAAGAAAATGTTTTGAGGTTGGAATATCTTGTTGGCATTGGCAGTGACAACGCATCTGTAATTATGTATACCGTGCTTGAGAAGCGTCCCAAATGGCAGGCACTGCCTGAATAGAAGAGAGTAGCAGCTCCACATCCATCCCTCACGGCTGCTCGAGACACACTGAACGCGCCGCGCAGCGTCAAATATTTCTTCCAAGTAATTATTCAAAAGATCCGTTAAAAATACGGAGAGACGACAAAACTGGTTCACACCGGTACGATAGCGACATCTGTCGTAAGATGCGTGTATCAAGAGACAAAGCGTGCGTGTCTCTTCCTTCAGTGTCGTACGATATTGGCTGAGTGATTGATTGATTATGCGAAAGTTTTAGCCTCCCTTTACTGCGACTAAGATGTTCAAAGAGAGGAAGGATGAAGACACTATTTAGTATGGAGTTAGGGAACGCGGAATCTATGTACAAGGTGCATAGAAGCAGTAAGCTAAGAAAGAAGTTCATGAAACAAGAAAAAAGTTGAAGAAGAAATAAGTTGTCTCACCTACCCGCTTTTTTTGCGGCGAGAAACTTCCAGAACTAACTGGCACAGAACATAGTCTTTTGCTGACANTCGAACAATGGCTAGAATTTCGACAAGACAAGGGCTTTCCAAAAATGTAAAATGGTTTAGAAAATTAATTTTTGCTCAAAAGTTATGAAGTCATAAATCTGCATTTTTTTGAAAACACAGTTTGCTCTCGATTTTTTTTATTTGACATTGGAAATATGGGGGAAAGCATTTAAGTTTTTGGAATGCCCACATCTTTTTGCATCCATTGATTCTAAAATCATCACTGCAGCCTGAAAACTGTCCGACAAGAAGAACTTTGAACATGCCCCCTAAAATTTTGTTTTCTATGATTTCTTATTTTCTTTTAAAGAAAATCGCATTTTTTCATAGAAGATAAACGATTCTAAATTGTATTTCCTATTAAAATACCAAATTTCATTGCCCTAGAGTCTAGGTCAATCATAACAAAAAAGGTCCGTAAGGGAGGGGGGGGGGGGCGCTATCCTCAACAAAGGTCGTTAGGCTAGGTGTACCCGTGAGACAATTTGGTCAACATTAACCCACAAGTTCTAACAACATATTCTAACCTAACCTATCCTAACAAAAGCTTCCCTGATAATCAGGGTTGCGGAGTCGGAGGAATAAATTTGCGACTCCGACTCCGACTCCACCTTTCCAGAATTTTGAACTCCGACTCCGACTCCACCTTTCCGGAATTTTGCGATCCGACTCCGACTCCGACTCCACCTTTCCAGAATTTTGCGACTCCAACACCGACTCCACCTAATCACAATTTTGTAACTCCAACTCCACCTATTTAAAATTTATAAGATGAATATTACTGCTTGCAGGTATTGCAACCTGGACATATGGTTATTATGATCTTTATTTACGAACGACTTTTGAATTGGCTTTAGAATATTAAAATTCAAGTTTTACTAATATATATCTACTAGTGAACATGATTCTTCAAAAATTACGGGATTCGATAGTTTCCCTCAAAAAAGTCCCAAGATATAGATGACAAACAAATAGATCCACTCTAATAGTACCCGCGATTAAAATATTCGTGTACTTGTGCACTGGTGAAACTCGTATCACGGATACGGTCAATTAGCACCCTTATGAACGTCACAGACGCACACACCAACCAAGCAAGCAACAACTGTGTATTATATTTCAAATTTTTATTAGCAAAGAAGTTTTCAACAAATTTGCAATTCCTTTTTTCCACGATAGGCTGCATTTTCTCAACAATTGATCTAATTTTCAAGCAAAATTTTTTACTTATAAACGAAAGTGAGCAGATGTTAGATTTTTCACATCATTTGAATGGTATTTATGATACCATACAATCAAGCTGATTCCCGTTGTAGAAACATGGGAGAAATTACACATAAAAACATGTATTTATTTGTGAATTGATGGAGACACCTAGCGTTTAATTACAAATATATATATATATAGTTTTTTTTTGTGCGGAGAAATTTCCCCCATAGGTTATAAAACTAAAGATGAATGAATTTTCATGAATAATAAAATGCCCAACACTCCTTAGTTTTGAAATTATTAGGACTTAAAAAACTTTGAAACATAATGTATGATACTACGTTCGCGCCAATGTTAGCGCTACCTTTCCACTTCAAATTAATCCAAGTCAAGTTCATTTTAATCCAAGGCAAGTTCAATTTGCTCCAAGTCAAGTTCGAATAAATCCAAGTCAAGTTCAAATTAATACAAGTCAAGTTCAAATTAATCTA
>JACJUY010006668.1:25218-49348 GCA_014220935.1 Platorchestia sp. MABIK
TGGCAGTAACTGACACAAGGGCTGGCAGTAACTGACACAAGGGCTGGCAGTAACTGACACATGGGCTGGCAGTAACTGACACATGGGCTGGCAGTAACTAACACAAGGGCTGGCAGTAACTGACACATGGGCTGGCAGTAACTAACACAAGGGCTGGCTACAGGCAGCACGAAGAGGTTTCGGAAGGTTTGGACAACAAAGCAACACAGGAGGTTTCGCTTAAGTTATCCTGTATCTACATGGACTTTGGAATTTTAATAGACTCGTGTAACTTCCCAGCGTGCAAATTGTTGATCTTTTACTCGTCCGCCATGATGGGAATTGGACTTAGGCTACAGGGGTCCATTTCTCCAAGGGGAGTCTTGGGATTGGAGGTACACTGATCCCTAGCCCCCCCCCCCTCCCCTAATCCCTCCCCCCTGGTCGACCCTCGTCCGTATCTGGCCTGACGAACCCTCGAGCTGAGCTCCTACCCTCTGCGCTAATTAGGTTCCCTAATTTATCAAACCAATTTAGCCTCCGTGTCTTTTAATTAGGGATTAAAGGAGTCAAGTTAATGGAAAAGTATTGGTCGCCATGTGAAGGATGACGCAAGTCTACAAGCTGTTCTCCCACCTGCACCAAAGACGCTCCCATCGGGTTTTGTGATAAGAAAAACTCAGCGTTTTATAAGATCATCTATATCGGGCTTTCAAGTTTTTATCTCAAATGAGTTTGGAGTGAAGTAATTTTCTATGGTTTTATGTATTAACAATGAAGAATTTTAATTAATTTTTTTGCCTCAATTCAATTTCCAGTGAAATTATTTCTATGGTATATGTATTTTCAATGGAAAAACCTAATTAAGTTTTTGATCTCAATTCAATTTAGAGTGAATTTTTTTTTTAGTTTTATGTGTTTACAGTGGAAAGCATGCGCTTAGGAGCAGTCAATCGGTATGAGGTTTCTCAGTCAATAAGGCAAGGTGAGGCCTGCTGTAGCAACTTCTCACCAAGCCCTCATATAAAATATTCCGATTATTCAAATTTTTATGTCCAGAGATTCAAGTCTTTCACATTGCCTTAAGTTCAAACCTTCTTCAGAGAAAATTAAAAACCTGGTGTTGATGTCTCACTGCACTTGGCCCTAGGAAAAATCTGGCTAAAAGATTCGTGAATGTTGTCCAAAATGTCTGTGAATGTTGAGAACTTTTTTCTTGTGCTTAGTTTCCATGATATTGCATAATGATGAGCCACTGCCACGGTTAGTTCCATCTCTATCAAAGTGTGGTGCTATACCATCACGGTTATTCCCATCTTCGTCATATTATGGTGAGTTATTGCAAGATACTTAATCGCCACCGCAGATTTCTTTCAATCGTCACAAACCCAAGCCAACGCCATCAACGCCTCGATTCTCTACGAGGATTTCAAACAAAACTATATTACGAAAAGTTGTATCTATTGAATTTAAACGCTCGTATGTTCTTCACGAGATAAAACTTGACGGTGACGAAAGACTCAGTTCTTGCTTTCGTGTAAACTGAATTCATGAAGTTCTCTGCCACAAATCTAATTTTATTTCCTCATTAACTTCATTTGATGAGAGGAAATTCACTTTCATTCACTACTTACCATTTCGTACATGTGCGAATTAGATAATTACCAATTCTCATTAAATCGCTATTATAGCTAATCACTGACCACAAAATGGCATCAAAAGCCGCAGAATATTCGAGAAGTTAGGGGATATTTTAACGAAGGCTCGGCTCCCTGCTGGACTTCTAATTAGTTGAGGCAGGGGAAATATTCCAGAGCCTAATATTTTTACCTCCTCCTGGGATTGAGCGATAAAAACTCGAACCTCATTTGCGTGACTTTGCAGAGCTCAAAAATACGCCGCGTTTCAGAAATTTACCTGAACAAAATAGAGAATGATTTTTTTTTGTACATCAACAATGCGCTGGAAAGAAAACACTGAAATTAGCTGCAATTATAAGATAAGGATCGGTTTGGAGTTTAGTTTTTTAAACATAAATTTCTGTTTTGCTAAGGTACCTTGATTTACTAATAATTTCAGCTTCTATTGTTTGACGAACATAGTTTGACGTTCGTTAAAGTATCATTTACGCATTTTCACTGTTTTTAACTCTGACTAACTCATTTTATTTTTCTGTTTATCTATAAATTGGTTCACATTGTTTTGTCGTTTTATTTATTTTCCAATTACTCCTTTTATTCCTAGTTTATTTATTGCTAACTATTTGTTCATTCTTTATTGTTCGGTTATTTTGATTCGTTTGTTGAGTTTGTTTGTTCTTCAGTTAACTAGCATCATGGTTTCTAAGAGTTCATTCATCCTACACTTTTCAAATGTCTTCAAAAACTATTTTTTCTTCTTGTTTCCCATTTACTCGCGTCTGAGCGCCATGAGTCAGCACAACGCTTTTCCATGAGGCAAATTTTCCGCAAACGAAAACGAAGTTAAAACACCGACGCTTAGTTTTAATGTTTTTGTTTCTGCTTTGTGTTTTTGTACGGTAAATTAAATCACAACTCAAGTTGCATTAGTAAATAAGGTAAAATCAGTGAGTTAACTTATTTTTATCTTTATTCACTCTCATTTGTGTTATTCCTTTATTTTGGCTCTGTTTTCTAGTTCATTTAACCTTTTAAAAATATTGGAGAGCTATACAACACTTAATTTGGACAAAATACGTTGGTCACTCCATCAATAAGTTATATTTTCCAAGGGTTATAAATAGGAGGCTGAGTCATACTCGTATATGCTCTGTAGCTCCAAAGTCTTTAATGAGGTTCTGTGATACGTACTTGGTGCTCGGCTTCTCTCAGAAGCTGTAATTCTGCATGACCCAACAATCAGTTCGTGCTCATTGACTATTATTCTGCTAATCATTTAAATGAAATGTCTTTAATTAATGTCTTCACGAGATTAGGTCGTTGTTGTTGGTATGGGGTTTATTTGGAAGCAGCTGATACGAGGAGATTTTAATAATGGGACCTAGATCAGCTTTAATAACTCCTTTGTTATTGAATTGATTTTAAAATACAGAGTGTTTAAAAAATCCTGAAAAATCCTAATTTTATTGGACATGTTTGTAATCAAGATGCACAGCCTGGCGTAATAGTAACGTTCAAATAGAAAATACACACTATTCAAACGTTACCCTGAACATGAAAAGCTGGACAAAAGAACAGCTCATCTTCCCTCGGGGATATCATCTTCCCTCTGATCTATCAACCTTAGATTTTTTCCTTTGGGAATACCTTAAAGAATGAGTTTACCGTGAAAAAACAAGGAATCTTCACCAGCTCAAAGCATCCATAGAGAAAAAATCCAGTGAATTGGCTCTTACCTCACCAGCGCCATAATGAACAGCCTGCGTAATCGTGCCGATTTTTGTCTGCTCTGACGGGGGCGGCCCATGAAGAATATTATACTCAAAAGGTAATCAGAATAAAACTAGAATTTTCAGGATTTTATAAATACATTTTTAGATTCATTCAGTAATATAGGAGTTACTAAATATTCTTTTAGGTTCCATATTTAAAATAACTCTGTAGAAAGGATATTGTAGACATCAGAGATAGTTATATATTAGGTTAATTTTCCGTAGACTAAATAATTTTTACTGCGCCATCATCGTAACCTTAGTTGCTCGGCATAGCTCATGTTTATTGCGCTGCCTATTCCTCCCCTTCCTTCGCTTCTCACTTCCACTTTTTTCTTCCATTGTATTTCTCTTCTTTTTCAATTCTTTCTTATCTCACTTCCCCTCTTCCCCTCCCTATCCTCTTCACTTCCTTCTTTTCCCCATCCTAACCCTTCCACCACGGTAGAGGAAACAAGGTGGAGTCATTTATGTGGGGGAAAATGCTCCTCCTCTTGTTCGGCCAGCCAATAGAACGGCTTCATTTCAGAAGAAATGTTTGACGTCCCCATTGCGATGTGTCGTTAGGCCAATAGTGGTGCTACATTTGGGGGGCAGCAGTGTTGCCAGATGCCATATAGGCGCTGTTATTTGTTCGTTACCGTGACGTCAGCATTGCCACACGGTTGATAAAAAAGACTGGTTTGACCCTACCTTGTTTCTTTTACCGTGCCCTCCACCGACAGCGCCCCTTCACTCAATGGGCGCTGCTCAGCGCACGGACGCCAGGCTGGAACATACACGTCATATTTTCGTCAAGGTCTGAAATTCACGAGAAAAAGAGCTCCTCAGTTGGGGTTATTGACGAGATTATTGCAATGAAGCGGATTCCAAGAACGTTTGTTGCGAGTCTGGAATGACTCCATAATTGTTTGATGGGATTGTTGCTGGACTGGGAGTGGCCTTGATTGTTTGATGGGATTGTTGCTGGACTGGGAGGGGCCTTGATTGTTTGGTGAGATGGTTGCTGGACTGGTAGTGGCCTTGATTGTTTGATGGGATTGTTGCTGGACTGGGAGTGGCCTTGATTGTTTGATGGGATTGTTGCTGGACTGGGAGTGGCCTTGATTGTTTGATGGGATTTTTGCTGGAATGGGGGTGGCCTTGATTGTTTGATGGAATTGTTGCTGGACAGGGAGTGGCCTTGATTGTTTGATGAGATTGTTGCTGGACTGGGAGTGGCCTTGATTGTTTGATGGGATTGTTGCTGGACTGGGAGTAACCATGATTGATTGAAAAGATTGTCTAATACTATGAAAAATCTTGTGTTTGATGAGATGGTTGCAAGACTGGGGGCAGTCTTAATTGTTTAATGGGATTTGTACAATAGTCAAACGAATCTTGTTAGATTGACTGGACTGCGGCGAAAGATTGTTATCGAGTTGCAAGCAATCATCATTGTGTGAAAGGGCTTGTAAATTAATCCCTTCCTGAAAAAAGAGCAATTGCTCGGTTGAATGATTACGAGCCTGTGAGGTATAACTTAGAGATCGACCATCTATTTTAATCAGTTTTATTTCATTACTAGGAATTTAAGGGCTTTAAAGGAAACCTATCGAATTTTGTTTGCTAAAAAATGCGCTTTATCAGCGGCCTAGTCTGCTTTGATGGGCTTATATCAGTCAGGCAGAACTTAGCATGTTTTTTTGAAAACGTCTTGATATTTTTAACGCGTCATGAACTTCGAAATCCCATAGCAATAAAATTAGCAGAATGTGAATTTAAATTATATCTAGTTTCACTAAGTTATTTTCATTGTTCAGATTATTGTTTATATTGTTGCTACCCTCAACAAATATGTGTAATTATTATTTTAGGAACTTTGAATGCATTCTGGATCAAATTTTCCGTCCCTTTTGAATTTTAAGAGGTCTTCAGCTATGACATCAATGAAAGTAAACTTCCTCCAGTGTGCTTTGTTTTCTTTTTTACCTCAAACATTAATTTATTTTCTCAACTGAAGCCTCTATGGCGTGAACGGTCACTGCTGGTCGTGACCGTTGACTTTTGAACAGTCATGACCGTTGACTTTTGAGCTGAGTCTGGTCAGTTTGCTGCTGAGTCAGCAGCAAGACGCTCGTGTCACTCAGTCAACAGACAGTAACTGTAGACTGAACACCTGCTGCATTTGATGTCAACGCTGCCTCTTTCTGGTGTTTACTGAGTCCGGCTACTGGTCTGACGTGCTGACTTGACTGAGTTTGGCTACTGGTCAGACGTGCTGACTTGTCTTGACTGAGTTTAGCTACTGGTCAGACGTGCTGACTTGACTGAGTTTGGCTACTGGTCAGACGTGCTGACTTGACTGAGTTTGGCAACTGGTCAGACGTGCTGACTTGACTGAGTTTGGCTACTGGCCAGACGTGCTGACTCAACTGAGTTTGGCTACTGGTCAGACGTGCTGACTTGACTGAGTTTGGCTACTGGTCAGACGTGCTGACTTGACTGAGTTTGGCTACTGGTCAGACGTGATGACTTGACTGAGTTCGTCCAGCGCTCAGACATGTTTATGCCTTCGATAGACATGAGAATCTATTTACAATAATTGTGGCATCTGTAAACAATTTTCTGATCATTTGGGTAACCCGCCAGCAACTAACGACACGTAAGTTTGCGCTAGCCACTGAACACATCACTCTGCCCTTCATTTCACGGTCGCAAAATCAGAAAATTTCTTGCGAAATTCGTGATTTATGTAATAAGTTCCATCCGCAAATTGACTTACGCATTACTTTCCACAATTTTTTCAACATTGGCAGTTTTTACGGTAAGGCGATAGGATGCTGTTGTATCTCGGAATGTGCCTTGTGGGCTGGGCGCCGCCGGATGTCTTTATTGCACTTGGGTTGGGATGGGTCCGAAATGCCTAGACCGCAACCGCCGGAAGCTGGCCGGCGAAGTCCTTTATGGTGTCTTGCTACGCTTTGCCTTTTACAAGCAACGGAAGATCTTTGTTTGGCTTCCGGGCATTGCTAGATTTAAGGAAGGTCTGTCACCGACGGAATCAGTACATTATTTGGAGCCTTGCCGTGCGTATACTTATCCTGATCCTTAGCCTACACCTAAGGGTACAGAAGTTAAAGCTTCTGCTACAATACCTCTAGTGGTGCCGATAGTACGACACTACAGATGCCCACTTTGTTGCGTAGCTGCATTGTTTATAGATATACGTGTGGCCAGTGTGGGGCCACTTATTGTGGTGAGACTGCTCGCCATTTTGCAACACGCATAGCTGAGCACAAGGGGGTGTCGGTCCGTACGGGAAATAGAGTGTCAAACCCATTGCACATCAGTATAAGAGATCACGCATTAGAATCTGACCATCCAATTCACACTGATAATTTCAAAATGATCTCAACTTGTGATAAACATAGCCTTAGGTTACTAGAAAATTTAAGCCAAGTCTCAATGATATGTCATCTTCTGCGCCTCTAAATATCTTGTCCTAATTTTTTCATTTAATTTACAATAACAATTTGTATTCATGTACTGTGTTTACCATGTTTCAATTTAATATTCCAGATATTGAAGATGGGTGTGGATATGCTCGAAAGCTCTATTTTTAAAATGCATCGTGAGTTTTTTATGAAAGATGTTTTCACCCGCCTTAGTTTTACATCACAAATATGCGGGAGGCTGGAATAATTTTACCATTGATGCTTTATTATCGTAGATTCAGGGATTTTTGAATATTTTTGCGAAACAAAGTCTTCGCATAAACAAAACCACACAGAGTTTGCATCACAAATACAGTCAATAAACCCAAATACTTCATTTACTCTGTAATTTTATCTCACCTTTATTTTGTGGACCAAATCATGCGTTTGAAATTTGAAGATGCCTGGTGACTGCACCACAGACACGCTCACTTATGCAACGCCCTTCAAATGTAGGACACTTCGTACGCTCATGTAGGACTCTTTGTACACTTATGTAGGACTCTTTGTACACTTATGTAGGACTCTTTGTACACTTATGTAGGACACTCCGTACACTTATGTAGGACTCTTTTTTACACTGATGAAGACTCTAAAGCCCCTCATACACGTGACTCTAGACGAGTGCGTGACTGTCAATGGAGCGTAAATGTCACGTTCGATCGGTAGCGCTTCTCTCTTTACATATATGAGCGCTTCTGCGGCCGGCCTTTGTCTTCGCCAGGCTCTACGGGACAGTTCAAGGGACAGTTCGACAACTGGTGATTAAATGCAAACATTTGCTCAAGTACAGATATATGCAGATATATGCAGATATATGCGGATGTAAACAGAGATATGCAAACCTATAAAGATACGAACAGATATACTGTAAATACACAGAAACGTGTATATAGAATGTAAAATTGCAGAGATACATGCAAATACATGGAGATACATACATATATGTACAGATTTAAACGAAAATATGCAGAAATGTAAGGTACAATATGCTCGAGCACTACTGTATTAAAAATTATTTTGAGCGAAATGAAAATATTTCTGGATTTTGTGTGAGTATTATTGGCGGTGGTACTTTCTAAATATATATATATATATATATATATATATATATATATATATATATATATATATGTATATTCGAAGCAGCTTTTTGGTATTTTCGAATTTTCAGTAAAAAAGAGAGAACCAGGAAAATGACATAAAACATTTTTCATTTAAATATATTCTCGAGACTGTAAAAGACTCGTAAAAAATGGACGTTTCGAGCCTTCGTTCATCATCAGCAATACGAATTCGAACAAAAAGTCATCTGTAAAATACAAAAAGAAAGCAACTCAAAAAATATTTGACGTAACTTATTGACTAGGGATTAAGGAAATGAGATAAGATGATTATTTAAAACAGGTTTCGTTTTAAAAATGAACAGAGACTCTAAAATCCGCAATTCCGAACACAACTTTTCCCTGGCTATGACTTTGAAACTATTTTTCTTGACTGCTGTGTCGCACTCAAAAGCATGATTTCGGATGGCTGAGTTGGATGGGCTTGCTAAAGTGTTTCCCGTCCGGTGACTCCAACCTTGATGCTCGGCAATCCTACATCCCAGAGTACGGGAAGTCATGCCCACACACATTTTTTTGAATTGTTTTCTTTTTGTATTTTACAGATGAATTTTTGTTCGAATTCGAATTGCTGATGATGAGCGAAGGCTCGAAACGTCCATTTTTTACGAGTTTTTGTAGTCTCGAGAATATATTTTAATAAAAAATGTTATGTACCATTTTCCTTGTTCTCTCTTTTTCATTATAAATATAGATATATATATGTATATATGCGTTGATGTCAGACGCAGTTCGCAGAAACATGAATTAGTCTCTTTGTAACGTGAAGAGCAAATTAATCATAAAACTTTGGAGGAATAAATGGTGTTGTGCTTCCTCTCATGATAAGAAAAAAGAATAGTATTATTCCCACTTTCTAAATTATTCAATATGCCTCACTTTCTGATTCCACGGAGGTGGCTGTCTTGTGGCTGAATAGTCTCGAAACGTAGGTAACCTGCTCAGGTCACGCGCTCGCGTCATAGATATTTTCATGAATGAGGTTGCAATGCGTTAGGGTGCCTGCACACCAAAAGATTTCAAGCGAGAAAGCAAGCGAGCTTGAATTGATTAACATGGATTCCTATGGGAGTGCACACACTGCAAGCAAGCAAGCGAGCGAGCGAGAAAGACTGAAGATTGGCTGAAGCGAGAAAGCGACTCGAAGATGGTTTCACGCTTGATAGATGAAGCGGCACGGGAAGCCTATGGCAGTGTGCAGTGAGATATCGACGAGGGAGGTGTGCTGCTCAATTCTTCCAGCATAGACTGAACTCCTTAAATCCGAAGTTTTTGCTGTACTGTGCTTTTTGAACTCAAAAGGTTACACAGTGACAGATTACAGAAGACAGTGACAGATAACATGTTTTAAAGCAATGGGATAAAGTAGGAATGAAATTCAACGTTACAAACACATGCTTGTACCGCTTGTTTTTGTGAAGACCTCTCTCCATGACATTTAGGAGCCAACTGGCCATCTTTTGGTGTGAGATAGATCTCGCCTGACACCTTTCTCTCTCACTTGCTTTCTCGCTGTCAGTGTTTTGGTGTGTAAGCACCCTTAGACTGATGCTCTTGTCCGCTACATATGTTGTAGTTTGTAAAATATTAAATCGTAGCAGTTACGTTGAAGATGTCGAAGTGGGAGTATAATGGTCTCCTTGGTGAGTGCTAACTCATTGGCGGTGGTACTTTCTAAAGGTGTGGTACTTTCTGAATGTGATGTATTTTCTGAAGGTGTGGTACTTTCTAATGGCGGCAGTACTTTCTAAAGGCGGTGGTACTTTCTAAAGGCGGTGGTACTTTCTAAAAGTGTGGTACTTTCTAAAGGTGTGGTACTTTCTAAAGGTGAGGTACTTTCTAGAGGCGGTGGTATATTTTATAGGTGTGGTACTTTCTAGAGGCGGTGGTACTTTCTAAAGGTGTGGTACTTTCTTAAGGCGGTGGTACTTTCTTGAGGCGGTGGTACTTTCTAAAGGTGGGGTTACTTTCTATTGGCGGTGGTCCTTTTTGTCTATTGGATTAAGTCGCAGCTAGTTACTAGCTAGTTAATTTAACGTAAACTCACAGTAAATTACTAATCATTACTAATCAACTACCGCGATTTTCATCCTGGTTACATGGTAAATACAGCCATGCAAGCCCGGTCCTGCTTGTTGTTACCTTCGCCCCCCTTAATGTGAGGGCAGTAACAGCTGCAAAATATGATGCTGCTGAAAGTTAAATCTGCTTAAGTAGGATGAAACTGTCAGTTGCAGTTGTTATGATTTAACAACTGTATTTGATATAAGATGCTATTAGGGCGAGCTAAAATTGGCAGTTACATCTATAAAGTTGATCCAATGCAGATGTTTTGTTGATACAAATTACAGCTGTTTAAATAGGATATGGCTGAAATTTACATCTGTCCACATTTGCACAAGTAGGTTACGGTTGAAAGTTACATCTGTCCAATTGAAATTAAACGAGCTGCAGTTGCGTAGGTAGGCTACAGCTGGAAAATACATCTGCTTCATATAAGACAAGGCACAGCTGCGTAGGTAGGTTACGGCTGCCCCTTCCCAGCCCTGCTCCAGTGGGTGGAGTCCTGCGAGAGTAACGCAGCTGCGTCAGCTGCGGCTGCAGCAGCAGCTGTAGCTACAGCTGCAGGTCAGTTGAAGTTGGACTGCGGTGAAGTGCAGCTGTGCGCGGCTAAGCTAAGGCCGCAGATTTTTCTGACCTCCAGCAAGTTCCCACAAGGTCACGCCCTTGTCAAATCCAAAAGACCCAATTTCCCTGACGGAGGCAAGCCTCTGTGCGTTGCCGGCAGCGCGCGCCGGCACCGACAGCGGAGATATTTTGTGCCATTTTCCTCGTTGAAGTCACGATGTTGACTGGAATTTTGGGGCTGTCACCTGAAAATTTTTGGAATTCTAGGAATCTCCTGCCCGTTGCCCATACCCACACCCCTCTCCCTTCCCCTCCTCTCCAGAAATTCGGAATCAAGACGCGGCGCAGGTGCGAGGTGCTTTGGCTGAAGTGCCGTCTACGCTGTGGTGCTGTGCTCTTCAAAACTGATAAAGAATTGAAATAAGGGCTTATTTTGCATAGCTGAGTGTTTTAAATCAGTGCAGTTACTTAATTTGAATTCGCGTGGTGTAAGTGCTTGTTTTGCACTGCTCTTTGTTTTAAATCGGAGCTGTTGTTAACTTTGCTTAGTTGTTTCTGTTTAATTTGCGGAGTGGACAGTGCAGTGGCTTATTGAGAAGTTCCGCCCTAGGTTATTTTAAAATTTGTAGCTTATTTGTTTGAATTTTGTAACTCTTTTTGTCTAATTTGTTTTACTATTCGCGACTTATGTTTTATTATACGAATGTTCATGAAGCTTTCAATACGAAATAATTAGCGCCAGTGCGTGACTGCGAAGTTTCGCTCACCACAGCTGAGCGAGACCAATTTAACTCATACGAACAGTCTAATCAAAGTTAACTCAACTAAGTGCGCTAAATTTGTGCGTGATTTAAATACCTGCGTTGAAGCTGGACGTGTTTGAGTGAACCGTGTCGAGCCGCGCCGGTTGAAATTATAATTACATATACTGATATTACAATTAAATTTACTAAAATTATAATTAAATTGACAGAAATTTTACCTAAACTTACTGAAATAAGGATTAAATTTATTGAAATTATGAATAAATTTACAGATATTATGATTAAATTTATTGATATTGTATTGAAATTATGATAATTGTCAGGAGTTTAAAACTTCAAGACGACAAATTTCTGCACATTTACGTTGACGACGTTGAAATTACGCGCGTGTTACAAGTTGACGACATCCAACATACCGCAATTTGATACTTGTTTGCGCTTACACAGGATGCAGTTGTATGGATATTACAGACTGGAGCATAAGCTTAGGATATATAAGCATGCAAAGAAGATGCAATGCCATAAACAGGATTCCGTTGTACTTGTATGAATAGAAAATGCAGTAGCATGAATATGAACTTCATGAGTGTGCACACAGGAAAGAGTGTCATGCACGCAGGATGCAGTGCATGTTTACAGGATACTGTAGTCAGAATGAAGGACATAATAGCATTAATATAGGACACATTAGCGTGCACGCAGGATGCAGTGACATGCATCCTAACAAGTGTCGGCTAACACACTCAGCACAATTAGTGCTGAGTTGGCTCGTTTGAGCCCTGACCACCTGCACGCTGCCGCTCGTGTGTGCCACAATTGGCGCATCCTGTAGAAGTGACTTGCATCGCAGCACGTGATTGCAGAGGATGTTGTTGCTATTATGTTGTGTTAGTAATAACATAATGTGTTGTTGCTATTATGTTGTGTTAGTAATAACATAATGTGTTGTTGCTATTATGTTGTGTTATTGATAACATAATGTGTTGTTGCTATTATGTTGTGTTATTGATAACATAATGTGTTGTTGCTATTATGTTGTGTTAGTAATAACATAATGTGTTGTTGCTATTATGTTGTGTTATTAGTAACATAATGTGTTGTTGCTATTATGTTGTGTTATTAATAACATAATGTGTTGTTGCTATTATGTTGTGTTATTAATAACATAGTTTGTTATTGCGATGATCGCATGCACGGTAATATTGGTACTGTCATCATTTGAGCAAAAATACATAATGTCATGAATATTAATGAGAACATAATACGTTGTTGCGACAATAGCATGCATGTTGTGATTGCTATTATATTAGGTTATTTAGAACACAATGCGTTGTTGCGACTATTGTATACAAGTATAATAACTAGTCCCTGTTGTTCCAAGTTATTTCTAACTCAAATCAAGCTTTGTATCTGTTGATTAACTGCGACATTATTTCGTTTGTACGAGTTTAGGTTCGGGTGAGATGTGGTCTAACTCGGGGGTCGACTTATTAGATTTTTATTTGCTTTTTTTCAGAATATTTTACTGGCCTAGAGTTATTTGCGTTAAAAATGAGATACGCTGATGTTTTGATGTATAATTTCTGGACAAAATATACAGTGAACAAAATTACTTTTATACCATATAGATGATGAAATAAATTCTTTTGGCCCCGTGAAAACTATTCGACAGCTCGAAGCCTTCATTATGGTTTGACCTTACAGCATGACCACAAAAACCCGAACCGAGTACTTCTATCCGTATCGGTAATACCATCATAAGAATACCCAAATCAGTAATACCATCATAAGAATACCCAAATCAGTAATACCATCATAAGAATACCCAAATCAGTAATACCATCATAAGAATACTCATATCAGTAATACCATCATAAGAATACCCAAATCAGTAATACCATCATAAGAATACTCATATCAGTAATACTATCATAAGAATACTCATATCAGTAATACCATCGTAAGAATACCCGTATCAGTAATACTATCATAAGAATACCCGTATCAGTAATACCATCATAAGAACACCCGTATCAGTAATACCATCATAAGAATACCCGTATCAGTAATACCATCATAAGAACACCCGTATCAGTAATACCATCATAAGAATACCCGTATCAGTAATACCATCATAATTTTTACTAGAAATGAAATGCTAATGGTATTCTTATGATGGTATTTCTGATACGGGAATACAAATACTCGGTTGGGGTTTTTGTGGGACATACTGTACTTCAACAAAGAATTTTACGTTGAATCAGTTGTGAGATCATTTCCAATTTTTTCAGTCGCTACGGGTAGTTTCCATCCTTTTGTAGAAATGTCATTTTTTGAGAATTGTCGGAGCGTACATTTCAGAAACTGAAGGCAGTTTAGCTTCACAGGCTACAGGTCAGGAGAATTTTTTACTTCCAAATATCGTCCCTAAATTGCCACGCTTCCGGTCGCCTCGTATCACAGATACAGGCAGACACAAATAGTTATATTCTTAATCAACAAATTGAAATAATTCAATATATCCTTTAGGAACCGGCTACAGTTGTACTCGCACGAATACAAAATGCTGTAGCATGAATATAAGGTACGGAGCATGTGTGTAAGATGCTGTGCAAGTACACAGGATACAGGGGTATTCGTGTGAATATAAAATGCAATACCATGAATATCAGGCTCACGAGCATGTACTGCATGCTACATTTGGTATGATGTAAAGGTTATACGTCAGGAGAGTACTTCCACTCTCAAATATCCTCTCCAAAAGTTCTATAGTATCCTCTCAAATATCCTCTTTGCATAAAAAGTAAAATAAGAGATTCATGGAAATGAAAATTACGGGTCCAGGTGATCCGTACTGCATGTGTCAGAAAAGTTTCCATTTTGTCTGTCGTAGTCACAAAGTCAATCTTTCAAATTTGTGTACGAGTAGTTAAATGGAGTTTCATTTGGCATTTCAAGATTAATTTCACTACAATGATTCAATAAACTTCTAATTTAAAAAATTTTCTGAGACCATATAAAGCAAGTTTAAACCCTGGGAGTGTTTAGTACGAAGAACTGAGGTTGTGCCTTGAATTGTTTATTATTGTTTTCTGCAAGTAAATGCTATCTACACTCCCGGCTAGTATCTAAGCAGCGCATCTTTAACCGCCTAAAAAAGCTAAAGAAAAGACAATTTGCCTTTTTAACTCCTTAAATAGACTTATTTTTAAATGAAGTTTAAAATGCTTATGGTATTATGGTATGCTTTATATTCCCGTGTTATATTCCCGAGAAGTTTGGGACGCCTTTCGATGCTCGTCCGTCATTTCAAGCCTAGCATTATTATGCTAGGCTTTATTTATCATTTATTATTATGCACTAGCATTATTTTATGCTAGTGTACACGACCTGTCAAAAATGACGGGATTCGATATTTTCCTTGAGTAAATCTTCCAGACGTAGATGACAAACAAATATTTCCATCCAGATCGTACCAGCGATTAAAATTTTCTTCTATCACAGATACGGTCATTAAGCATTCGTAACACTTTGACAGCAATCGGTAAAACTGAAGTTAAATATACAACTCAAATTTAAAGTCAATTGTAATAAGAAATTTTGAAATTAGCAATAATTAACTGGATCATGGCTTCATTTAGCTTTAATTAAGTATTTACGAAAATTGAGTTTGTGACTACTATTCGGTCAACAGTTATATGAATATCCCCTCCATGGCCACCGGTGGCGCACGTTGCGGTCCGAGTGGTAAGAGCGTGACAGAGAGACGCACCAAGCAACAACTGCATATCAGAGTGACACCTGTTCCCATTGTAATAACATAGGAAAAATTACGCACAAAAAAGATTACAAATTTATTTATTTCAGGAGACACCTGGCGTTTTATTGTATAAAGACTAGTGTACACGATCCGACATAAATGACGGGATCCGAGGGTTTCTTTGGAGCTTAGACAAATTATCCAGACGTGGATGACAAACAAATAAATCCATCCCAGGAGTACTCGCGATAAAAATATTCTTGCACTTGTGCACTGGTGAAACTCGCATCGCAGATACGGTCATTGTGCATCTTTTGAGTTGAGATTCCCATTATAATTACGCAAGAAAAATTACGTTTAAAATATATAAATTAATTTATTTATGAGGTTTAGGAGACACCTGGTGTTTTGTTATATAGAACTGATAAGGATAGATTAAGTTTCACTTGACAACTTTCATTTTTAAATTTAACTATTATTAATACTTTAGAATCTTTGCAGCCAAACACACTGAAATACATTGAAAACTTACATAAAATATTTGAATAAAATACTGCAAATAAGGCATTGTTTTAAAACATGTACGTATGCTTGTTTTTAAGACCTGTTTCTCAGACCCTTTATGAAGATAAAGATACAGGATGCAAATAACATAGATGAAAACTCAATCCCGAGTCCAATTACACTCTCATGTATAAAAGGCATTATGAATAGTCACGTCTCTAGAATCCTATATTTCGATCGCAAACTGCGATCTGCTCTAAGCGTTCAATTGCTAATCCATTCATACGAAACGTCGCAAATTCAAACGAAACGTTGAAAGTTCAAACGAAACGTTGAAAGTTCAAACGAAACGTTGAAAATTCAAACGAATTGTTGAAAATTCAAACGAAATGTTGAAAATTCAAACGAAACGTAGAAAATTCAAACGAAATGTTGAAAATTCAAACGAAACGTTGAAAATTCAAACGAAACGTTGAAAATTCAAACGAAACGTTGAAAATTCAAACGAAATGTTGAAAATTCAAACGAAACGTTGAAAATTCAAACGAAGCCTTGAAAATTCAAACAAAACGTTGAAAATTCAAACGAAATGTTGAAAATTCAAACGAAACGTTGAAAATTCAAACGAAGCGTTGAAAATTCAAACGAAACGTTGAAAACTCAAACGAAACGTTGAAAATTTTAACGAAACGTTGCATATTCAAACGAAACGTTGAAAATTCAAACGAAACGTTGAAAATTCTCTTTCACTGATGCAGAACTTTCCCCGTTATTTTTTCCCTATCATTTCCTCACAATAGAATTCCAATAATTTGACGATCTAAAAAAGAGTTTTCCAGACTCGACTATCCTTTGTAGCTTTCATTCATCACGGTCCAATTACTTTCTTGCGAATGGAAATTTAATTTTGAACCTGTTTTATCGCGTCGGCACCAGGGTATAATGTCAATAAATGTAAAATAGCTTTACTCTTTTATTGTTCGATCGAACGAAAGTGTGACATAAGTGTGCATATCTGACACAGTCATCACCACCTCCTGAATTATATCTTTAATGTTCCTTCTCAAAGGATAAACATGCGTGCTTCAAGTATCGCATTCTAACGCGTTAGGTAGTGAAATATCATATTCTGACACATTAGGCAGTGAAATATTATATTCTAACACATTAGGTAGTGAAATATCATATTCTGACACATTAGGTAGTGAAATATCATATTCTGACACATTAGGTAGTGAAATATCATATTCTGACACATTAGGTAGTGAAATATCATATTCTGACACATTAGGCAGTGAAATATTATATTCTAACACGTTAGGTAGTGAAATATCATATTCTGACACGTTGGGTAGAAAAATACACTCAAGTACTTCCAGCTGCTACAGTCGAAAGATTTGATCTATTATCACTAAAAACTGTTGTGTGTAAATTTGAAATGCATGACGGCCTTATTATTTCTGTGGTGCTGTAATAATTACTGGTGCTATAATGACCAGTTAAAATGCTCGACAATTTTCTCAAGTTAAACTTCTCATTATTCCATGGAAACATTCATAATGAGAAACATTCTGGTGTGGTTTGAATCAAACTACACTCGCTGACAGCTGGAGTTTTTGCTTCCTATCGGCCTAGTTTTGTGTACCGGCTCTCAGTTCAAGTGACATTTTATCAAGAAAATTATTTAGTAAGTTCGCATTTTAGTGCACTGGATAAAATGTAAACGTACTTATTCAGTTCGTGATATGTTTTTCTCGTAAGATATGGTTTATGGTTACAAAAATAAGTTCAAGCAGTTTGCATTAGATTCAAAGAAAGCAATACGAGCGCATCACTATTCTACATTTACTAGCCTTATTTTTTATCTCCATTAAGATAAATCTGAAAACACACATCGTAGTTCATGCAAATGCATAAAATTACGCGCTTTGGCCAAGAAACTGGTTCTGTATAAGACAATTTGTTTTACTTTCTTAGAGTATAAAAAATCATTGTGAAACTCGGGCACCTGCATAAGTGATGGCAGGCAGTGCGGCAGGATGTACATTGCACAACCTCATCACTTTGATCACTGACAAATATTTTCACTTGGAATAATATTTCAACAGCTACAAAACTTCAGTGATCAATTAAGGCATTATTTTTCTATTGTATCTGGATGATATTACATTGGCTATAGCGGGTGTATTTCTCGTACACTGCATGAAAGTTCGTTGTAAAGACACATACATCAGTTTTCCAGTTTCCTCATCCCAGCTGCACGCGCACGAACAACAAAACGCAGCGTATACAAAAATCATTCTTGCGTCGCTGCTCCCAGTTGACGCGGTCGTCCAGATCTCATTCACGGAACTTTCTGAGGCTGATCCAGATGTGCTGCACATGTGGTGTGTTTACGTCAACTCTTTGATACGAATCTTGAATATAATGCTGGGCTTGTACAATATATCATTGGAATATGTAAGCAAGGCTAGCGTTATGTGGCAGTTTTATTGAGGGCGCTTGACAAACTTCAACTGGTATCCTGGTTAATTAATTTTGTAGTGAACAAGAAACTCATGGCTATGATGGGTGTAACTAAGTATACCTGTCATCCTTGAATGCATTGCAGAACTGGAAGACATATCGTAGATCATTCAAAAACCTGCATTAACTGTACATCGTAATCTAATTTTGCCGCAACTTTAACAAAATCACAAATGGTGTGTGTGTGTATGTGTGGTGAGGGAGAGCTGTGGGAGAACGTAGACAAAAACTGGCAAGCGAGGAATGAATGTATTTTTACCGCGATTTGTACAAACCGTGAGCGACTACAAAAAATTTTCACTAGTCGTGTTTGAAAAAATATTTTTTAAACGATGCCATTTTAAATACCACAAAATTCTAGCTGCAGTCACGCTCTTTTGTGCTCCTTTTTTGAGGGTTTCCTTCTCGCAACACCTGTCTCTTGTACCTCACATCTTTATGTGTCGACTGAACCGAGTTATTTTGAACACGCATTACATGTTCAGAGCTTCCTTCCATTTGAGCTGTGATACAAATTTGGTTGCAAAGTTTATAAACCTTGTATGAATAACAAATATACCAGCATAACATAACTATTAATATTTAGCATTGATGGGTATCATCGTTTTGTGTGCAAGTAATTAGATATTGAAATGACTTTCACCGACATGATTTGAAGTTCCCATTCATCCACATCGGGATTTTCTGTATTGTGTGACCCAGTAGAATGACATACGCTTCACGGACTAGTTCAGAGCGTCTAGTACTGCAGCTGTGCACGTGGTCGAAGGTGTAATTATCAAGAAGCATGGCTCCACAACGTATCGTGAGCCTGAGAAAATCAGGAAAGAGCGTTAAGTTTGCCAGCATACGAATGAGTCACGTATTTCACCAAGACAATGTTTCAAGGCGCAAAATTAGAGAGGGCTTAAGGCAGTTCCTTGAGGAACGCCACAATTGTGGATAATGTTATGTTTGAGCGTTCCAATTCTAAATTTTTCTAACATGTTTCTACACTTATAGGTTGCTGGATATCTTGATTATCTCATACATGTACTGCAAACAAAAGCAAAAGTATGCTAGACATTATGTTGATCAGAAGTTTTGAACGACATTAGAGTAGTCATGATTCTTGATTAAAAATTTGGAATTAGACATCATTTCAATGAAACGTTTCTCCAGTTTCAATATCTGAAAGCGATATCAACTACTCGAGAAAGATTTGAAGAGAAGAATTTGATTAGAAATTTTGTTGAACACAGTAAAAACTGAAATTCCCTATTTAAAATCAATCCGGGGATTTTTTCGCGAGCGTAAAACTGTTCAAATCACCATACCATATTCATAAGCAGCGTCTAAAGCTTAAAGGATGTGTCGTCGCGCTCAAATGTCAAGCAGCCCAGAGGGACTGAGACTTGAAATTTTTTGAAAATGTAAAGTTTTTGGCTCAAATATTGAAGCGAGAAAGGCGGAAACTGTGACGCGAATTGCACGCTCGGGTGAGCCCTCGTAGAAACATTTAAAGTGGATGCAAAGATATTCAAAAACTTGAGGAATTTCCTTACGAAGAGAAATTCATTTTTTACTGCTAATACACAGGTTCTGGTTAACGTCAGTGGCGAGCAGGCTGCATGATAGAGCTGTGTTGAACGTTAAAAAATGAATTATTCTATTGCATAATTTTATAATTTCTCAGCGATCACATTAGCTGGTGTTTTTTGAGACAATTTTTTGCTTTTTTCCTCTTATTTAATAAACTGATGCTTGTTTTCTTGGTCTGAAAGGCAAATAATATTACAAATAAATTCTAGTGTCCCAAGTTTCAAAGACTGCTGTAACACAGTCACATGTTTTATTTCTGACAGGCGAATAAACAAGCAACTAAGTCAAGGCATAAAATTCTGTCATTTACATGCCGATTTCAGCATTAAAATTGCATGTAATAGAACACAGCGCAGCTCAACGATACCTCCAATGAACGTCCAAACGCACGCAACGCCTCGTTGCGCATACATCCAGAGTACACGATGGGAAATACTTGCACTTGTGCACGAAATTCTTGAGGGAAGATTTCTAATTTTCTGATTCTGGGGTGAAATACTTTGTCCAGAGCTTTGCTCGCTCGCAGCTGCAGCATGTGCGCTAGTACTGTATGTGAGGTTAGTTCTTATTTGAGACACAATTGTTTAATTTTTTAATTTTAAATGGAGACACAATTTAATATTCAAGTGTTTAAATTGAAATTGAAAATATTTCACGGACTGCTGGCTTGATTGAAGTCACCAACATAGTAACAGTACACCAGTTTATTTACTGTACTAGGCTCTATCGCCAGATCGCAAGATGTACAGTAACATTTGAAAATAGCGGGAGTACTGCGAAATTAAAAGTTAAATGGTTTTCACACTTTTAGGTGTCACGTGGTCGCAAATCTTCGTACACATGCCACTTGGACGTGTACTTAGATTTAGAGACGTGTACTCATACGCATTTGTGACATTGTGCTACATTTCACGTGATGTAGCAGAGTACGCTGCTAGGTACGCGATGTAGCAGAGTACGCTGCTAGGTACGCGATGTAGAAGAGTACGCTGCTAGGTACGCGATGTAGCAGAGTACGCTGCTAGGTACGCGATGTAGCAGAGAACGCTGCTAGGTACGCGATGTAGCAGAGTACGCTAACGCACGTTCGTTGGTTTCCTCTGTAATGGCATGCGATTTATTCATCGGATTGCTGTCCGTTTTAGGGATAAAACGCATAAGCTAATCGATGAACATTGCTGCGAAACGGCTAACTTTGTGGGCAATAGCTAGTGATCTACTAATGATTTACTACAACTGTAGCGCTACAGTTGGTTACTGCATCACAATTGATCTAATTGATGATAACCATCGACTTGCGATCTGCTGAACTTGTACGATGCAATTACTGAGCAATTAATGATTTCATGAATACCAGCCACTTATAATCTGCTCAAGTAAATGAGCAATTGCCATCGAGTAACTTATGTCATGAATAATGTATTAATTTTTCTGCATTTTTAAATTGTTCACGTTGTGCGTAGGAACGTTCTCCAAGATCATCTTGACATCGTGAGCAAGAATATTATATTGGAACCTGTAACTTAGAGTTTTAATGTTATAATGGTACCTGCAACTTATGATTATATTGTAATTATGGTACCTGTAACTTATGGTTACTAGTGCCCATGAATTGCAATTCTACTGTCTATTCAATCTTACTAATTGATGTATCAAATATGGGTCATTTGAAATCTGTCAATTATCAAATTTCAAATTTTATTAACGATTATTCAAACGCCGTTCAACGGTCAAGTTAGCTTCTCGTTAGCGAGCAGCATTGATTCGTCTTACCATTTTGCGTTTTTCATTCGATATTCTGCGACGTCTTTCTTGCTGTCGAAGTCTTGCTGCTTCTCTCTTGCGGTTGGACACATTTCTATCCATGGTGGCCTCTTTTGCAGGAATTTTATTCTGAAATGTCGTCTATTATCTCTTCGAAGCTTCTCAAGAAAATAAAAATTTCGAAAACAATGACTCAAGTTCCAAAATCTTGGTCCTTATACTAAGTGGTAGCCAGGTTACTGGTCAAACAAATTAAAAACATTTCTATTCGCATTATCAATTAAAAATATCAAAGCAACATGATGAATTTCAACAGAGAAAGCTCCAAAGAAAATTTCTATTTGTAAAATTTCTATTTGCGGATTCTGGATACCATAATGCGAGTGAAAGGGAATTGAATCGGCGCAGAAAAATAATGCAAAAGAATAATTTCTTGTATTTCTTAAGCTTTATCCTTGTTGCTATCAAAGCTATCGATTAGAAGAGAGGGTCACACAGACGGACGGACGCGGCTTCTTTTATAATGGTGATAATGCTACACTGGAACCTGTAACTTACAGTTATAATAATTCCATATTGGCACATGTAACTAATAGTTTGTTAACGTTAGGTGCCCAACAGCCAAAACTCAATGATTGTTGGTCTTTGAGAATGAAAGACTGGAAAAAAGAAAAATAGTTTACTTAAAAAAAAGTTGATATAAGAAGTTTATTACAACAGAGGGGATACTTTATTCCGTCTGTCTTCAAGCTGGCACTGAGGTGTCTTGTTATCGAGCCGCACATTTTTTGCGGCTGTTTGTGTCTCTCTGTGTGCTTATTTGTTGCTGTTTGTGTCTCTCTGTGTGCTTATTTGTTGCTGTTTGTGTCTCTCTGTGTGCTTATTTGTTGCTGTTTGTGTCTCCCTGTGTGCTTATTTGTTGCTGTTTGTGTCTCTCTGCGTGCTTATTTGTTGCTGTTTGTGTCTCTCCGTGTGCTTATTTGTTGCTGTTTGTGTCTCTCTGTGTGCTTATTTGTTGCTGTTTGTNTTTGTGTGCTTATTTGTTGCTGTTTGTGTCTCTTTGTGTGCTTATTTGTTGCTGTTTGTGTCTCTTTGTGTGCTTATTTGTTGCTGTTTGTGTTTCTCCGTGTGCTTATTTGTTGCTGTTTGTGTCTCTTTGTGTGCTTAGTTGTCGCTGTTTGTGTCTCTTTGTGTGCTTATTTGTTGCTGTTTGTGTCTCTTTGTGTGCTCATTTGTTGCTGTTTGTGTCTCTCCGTGTGCTTATTTGTTGCTCTTTGTGTTCCTGTTTGTGTCTCGCCCAATTCTTATTTATTGCTGTTTGTGTTCCTGTTTGTGTCTCGCCGTGTGCTTATTTGTTGCTGTTTGTGTTCCTGTTTGTGTCTCGCCGTGTGCTTATTTGTTGCTGTTTGTGTTCCTGGTTGTGTCTCGCCGTGTGCTTATTTGTTGCTGGTTGTGTTCCTGGTTGTGTCTCACCGTGTGCTTATTTGCTGCTGTTTGTGTTCCTGTTTGTGTCTCGCCGTGTGCTTATTTGTTGCTGTTTGTGTTCCTGTTTGTGTCTCGCCGTGTGTTTATTTGTTGCTGTTTGTGTTCCTGGTTGTGTCTCGCCGTGTGCTTATTTGTCACTGTTTGTGCTCCTGTTTGTGTCTCACCCTGTGCTTATTTGTTGCTGTTTGTTGCTCTCCGTGTACTTATTTGTTGCTGTTTGTGTTCCTGTTTGTGTCTCACCCTGTGCTTATTTGTTGTTGTTTGTGTTCTTGTTTGTGTCTCACCCTGTGCTTATTTGTTGCTGTTTGTTGCTCTCCGTGTACTTATTTGTTGCTGTTTGTGTTCCTGTTTGTGTCTCACCCTGTGCTTATTTGTTGTTGTTTGTGTTCCTGTTTGTGTCTCACCCTGTGCTTATTTGTTGCTGTTTGTGTTCCTGGTTGTGTATCGCCGTGTGCTTATTTGTTGCTGTTTGTGTTCCTGGTTGTGTCTCGCCGTGTGCTTATTTGTCGCTGTTCGTGTTCCTGTTTGTGTCTCGCCGTGTGCTTATTTGTTGCTGTTTGTGTTCCTGGTTGTGTCTCGCCGTGTGCTTATTTGTCGCTGTTCGTGTTCCTGTTTGTGTCTCATCCTGTGCTTATTTGTTGCTGTTTGTTGCTTTCCGAGTACTTATTTGTTGCTGTTTGTGTTCCTGTTTGTGTCTCACCCTGTGCTTATTTGTTGTTGTTTGTGTTCCTGTTTGTGTCTCATCCTGTGCTTATTTGTTGCTGTTTGTTGCTCTCCATGTACTTATATGTTGCTGTTTGTGTTCCTGTTTGTGTCTCACCCTGTGCTTATTTGTTGCTGTTTGTGTCTCTTTGTGTGCTTATTTGTTGCTGTTTGTGTCTCTTTGTGTGCTTATTTGTTGCTGTTTGTGTCTCTCCGTGTGCTTATTTGTTGCTGTTTGTGTCTCTCCGTGTGCTTATTTGTTGCTCTTTGTGTCTCTTCGTGTGCTTATTTGTTGCTCTTTGTGTCTCTTTGTGTGCTTATTTGTTGCTGTTTGTGTCTCTCTGTGTGCTTATTTGTTGCTCTTTGTGTCTCTCCGTGTGCTTATTTGTTGCTCTTTGTGTCTCTCCGTGTGCTTATTTGTTGCT
>JACJUY010006669.1:0-11755 GCA_014220935.1 Platorchestia sp. MABIK
GGATGGGGTGCATGATGCACAGTGGTTGGGGTGCATGACGCACAGTGGTTGGGGTGCATGACGCACAGTGATTGGGGTGCATGACGCACAGTGGTTGGGGTGCATGACGCACAGTGGTTGGGGTGCATGACGCACAGCTGTTTGGGTGTGCAAGACTCACGTCACTTTGGGTGTGTATGACGCACATCAGTTGGGATGAGAATTATGTACATCAGTTGAAGCGTGTAGTACGTACATTAGTTGGTGTGTATGACGCACCTCATTTGGGTCGTTTATGATGTAAAAGTGTGAAGTGCGTACGTAAGTTGGCGTGTATGACGCACCTCATTTGGGTCGTTTATGATGTAAGAGTGTGAAGTGCGTACGTAAGTTGGGGTGGGCATGACGCTCAGCTGTCGGTGTGAACATAATTTAGCAGCTGGGGATGTGAGGTACGCGCTAGCTGGGGTGAACTTGACGTAATTTATTTGCTTGTCGCACATGAATGTTCGCTAAAAGTAGAAATAAAGTCTCTTTTAAATACTAAACACTTGTGCTTTTATTTCATTTGGGAGCTCTGTCCATCAATGACATCCGTCCAACATTTTCCCAAGGCATATTTAACGTTTTCAATGAATTTGTCTTGTATTTAAGAAATTAACTGCTCGAATTCTTATGTTACCCTTCATCCATTCAAGAATGTTTTATTACCTACTATAAGCTCAAAATCATTACAAGTGAGAATCACTGAGAAAAATATGAGAAAATTATCGGAAATGCTGCGGATTTTCATGTTTCAATCTTTGCAATTTGTATACTGCAACTTGAGAAGTTTGAGGCTGTGCATTATAGTGAAGCAAAACTGGCCGTTACTGTTCAGTAGTCTGGGTTGCTTCTTGCTTAATTTTTTATGCCTGTGGCTCATTTCCTGACAACGGGATATTCCCTCAACAGTTTTCCATTGCTGTACTAATGACAATGTAATAGCCTTGTTGCAAGCCTCCATACCGTGATCATCAACTTTTTAGGGTGCAATGATGGTGACGGGCACTGTTCCGGTGACTCTTCTACACCAAACTATTGCCCAAGCCTTCGCAGTTATCGAAGAGTATCCATTTCTCGTTCCACGTAACGAGAAATGCACAAAATGGTACAATTTCATGTCAAGACAACTAAGTAGAACACGTGGTAATATTCATGTTTATTTGAACTTCATTCATGCGTAGCAAACATTAATTTTTTACCTTTATAATTTTGTTTAATCATCGAGATGCTCTGCAGAGATTTTCAGGACTGTTATTTTCGGATTTCGTTTAAGCTCAGCATTCGATTTAAAATGACAGTTGACTAATTTTGGTCTCCGTTTTAGCTTATTAGTGATGCTATTGCTAACCAACGAAATTTCTTGGACTTTTTCTGATCAGTTCTGGTGTCAACAAAATCGTTCTCAAAATTCACATATTTCGTAGAGCGTCTGCATTTAAGTAGACCGATCGAGCTTGTATTCATAGGAGAAAATCACTCGTTGTGGTTAGGTGGTTGATGTAGTCATAGAGATACGGGTAAGAAATAAGAATATTTTTTACAGTCGAGAATGAAAATAAATAAAGATTGATTACACGCACGTAGAGAATCGAGTTCCTATGGGGCTGATACCGGATATCAGGAGTAGGAAATTTTAAGCGTACTAACCTGATAGTTGTGACGAGACAGACACACGTTAGTTAGAGGCATGTATGTATGACACATGTTCGTTGGTATGAAAATGACCAGGAAGTTTGATGTGTGTGCGTGACTCACATCAATTTGTAGCGCGCAGCACACACGGCAATGCGGGGCTGCTTGCGACGCAGAGCGCCTGAAGCGTTCAGAATTTATTTATGGAAAAAATATAATGAAAAATATAAAATATACCTTTTAAAAAATATTTCATGACGTAAGAATTAAGGAAGTGTAGCATACGAAACCACTTGATATGTATATTGTCAACTCAGCGCTTTTTACGGGTTCATACCCACAGACATAAGATTGGACATTGCCTATGTCGTGCAAATAGTTAATGCACGTACGAGTAAGTGCACAATTTCAGGTTGTACAGGAACTGAACTTAATAGATCTACAAACACGTTGCTGTTGCTAATTCGTAATCTACTTTGCAGCATATCAGCAGGTCAGAAATGTATGTCAGGTCAGAAATGTATAGCAGTCACTGACGTAACATGTACGATCGGTTCAGAGATCTTATTTTGCCTGGGACACGGTAGAAGAAACAAGGTAGGGTCAAACACGTCTTATTTTCGTCGACCGTGTGGCAATCCTGACGTCATGGCAACGAACCAATAGCAGCGCTCATCTTGCATCTGGCAACACTGCTAGCCCCAAATCTGGCACCACTATTGGTCTAACGATATGTCGTAGTGGTGACGTCATAAAGTTTGTTAGAAAAAAGCTTTTCTATTGGCTATCCGAACAAGATGAAGTGTATTTTCTCCCATAGAAATGACTCTACCTGGTTTCCTCTACCGTGGTTTGGATCTCACTGCGGTCAAAAGATCCTGAAAGCAGATCTGCCGCAGATCTCGCGTCCAGACCCGCAGCCGTCGGTGATCTGGGCGGCATCTGGTGAGCGAGAAGCGTCTTGAAAGGAGAAAAATCCGTCTATTGAAGGATAATTATACGATGCTTGAGTGGTTGAGCAGCCTTATAATAAGCCACGGTGAGCACGCAATGAGCTGTACTTGATTTTGTTATTAAATAGAAAGATGCGACAGATGCGGAAGAATCTCAGTGATTTCTCAAACATCTTGCACATGATCGTGCAAGGTGTTTATGGTGGCAAAATGATTTTTAAAATCTGGCGAAAGATTATTTAACCTTAATCATAAATAAGTCCGTTGGTTTTTCTGCTTGTTTGAGAGTTCATATCCTTTTGTAGCAAATTTATGGCGTACTAATTTAGAGATACTAAATTCAGTGAGTACATTGCTATTAGTACATCGTAATGCCTTAGTATTGGTACATCGTAAGGCATTGGCATCGGTACATCATACTGTATTGGTATTGGTACATCGTTATGCATTGGTATTGGTACATTTTAATGCATTGCGTTTGGTACATCGTAATGCATTGCGTTTGGTATATTGGTATATTGTAACCTACTTTGGTTTTATACAGGCGCTTGAAATTCTTCGACTTGATGATAGCCTGCGGTGTGAGAAGCAATTCCCAAGTAGTATGTTATCGACAATATCGTTGAGTGATGTCCGCACAACAATTGACAGTGCATGGGTCTGGGAAATACTATGAAGTGACATTTTTGTAACCTGTAGGGCCTACACGCCATTTACTCTGTAGATTTTAAATTTTTAGAGAGGCTGTTCACTTATAATCTTAGACTCAATCAACGTCTTGGGAACTTTTAATAGTGGTATACTTTGACATGAAAAAAATATGTCACATGTTTTCTTAGCTGAAAGTTCTTCTAAAAGTCTCCTCATTTTTCCTCTTCCATAATTCAATGGAAACAAGAAAAGAAACGTATTTTTCATGATACGAACTGTATGTGTAGCATTTGAACATCAGCAACGCAATTTACCCCGGTGATATGTTGCCTACGGAAGTAAAAATGCTCATCTTAGTAAATAACGTTTGAATTTCAGAATGATACAATTATTGTATCTATAAGACTGAGCGCTTCCAAGGGAAAAATGAAAGATGCCGGCCTAAAAGTTAGGTAGGCTTTTCTTTTTCTGAAATAGAATAAGTTTTTTGTTTGACTGCAGACTATCTTTCTTCGGTTTATTGCTGTCCTTTTCCAGAACCTTTTACTTTCTTCTTCAACTTTTATCTTGATTCACAGACTTTTTTCTTGACTTACTGTTTCTACGCGCAGGGGTTTTCGGCAGGAACACATAGTGCGTATAGGTTCCCTAGCTGTCTCCTAAACTCTATACTATAGGGCTTACCTCATTTATCTTTTTGGAACACCTTTGTTGTAATTTAGGAGGCGTAAACTAACTCTTTCAATGTCATCTTCGTTGTACATCGATGTTGACTTTTCTCTAGTTATTAGACGATGAATGTTTGTAAATTTAAGGGGCCTCCGAATGACCGATTTGGCCCGAACGTTAATTTTTTGTGTTGAGTGTTTTTTTGCTTGCTACATTTCGTTCGAGGCAGTTTCTTTCAATCGTCATATTGCTGCAAATTTAAGATTGCTTAAAGAAAGACAAAGTTTTTAAGTATTAAAAATTGACTTGAAAATGGAGCTACTCGAATAACAGAAAATGGACTAATTTGAACTTATTTACCATCTACTAGCTACTATTCGATGCGTGGGCGTGGGCCTCGGTTTCGGCACCGCAATTCTGACGTGCTTTCAGTAACACAAAGCCAGCTGCGTACCACCGACGATTTTGACTTATATTAGGGCGTGAAGTTTATTTTTTCCCTAGACAAATATTTCATTCCTGGTTGAAGTGATCGATATTCTGAACGTTTGATTGAATTTGCTAATACGTGACATCAATTCTCGTTTCGCATGATAAATTTTTCAAATAGACAGAATTTAACAAATCATTAAATTCCCTTATTTTTATTTGAAGTTCATTTCGGTCGAGGAAAATTGCCAAATTACTGCACTTTTCAAACATCTTTGAAATAATCGGGACTGATCATTTAGCAGCGCACAATCCAGTTGCAGTTCTGTTTCAGTTCCGCTATTGACTTCTTCCTTAAGTTCCTCAAATTGTTCTTAAAGTAGCAGCGGCTCGCTGTGCCACCAGACAGGTTACGGCGTCCGGGGTGGGACGCCGGAACTCCTCCACGCGTCCGGAATATCAATGAGATCCTAAAATTGTAGGACTACCGTGACCGAATTCCGGTCCCGGTTGTGTGACGCAACGTTAATTTCTGAGCGAATCCCACGCCTAGTGAGGCTACGAGGCGATGCCATTGTTAAGGAAGGGTACCGGTTTTGACGCATTCGTTCACAAACCCGCCTGCGACTAAATGTTGCTCTTGGTGCCTCCTAAATGTTGCTCTTGGTAAAGTGCTGTAAGTCGTGACTGTGGAGCAAGATTCTCGGATGATCACACGTCTTGCAAGAAAAATGTTGAGTTGCTTTAATAACACCTATGTGAAGAGTGTTTGGTTCATTCGCTTAAAAATTCTCGAGATTTTGGCACTCAGACTCTATAATACATATTAATCTAAATTACTCCAGTGTGGTTCTACTATATGTAATGCCATCTCTTTCGTGATCAGGTGCTAGAGAAAATTCTATGCCAACACAACTGTACGTTAGGGTTACTAGCAGAAGTCAACTCAGTAACGGTGGCTTGCTACTACGTACGTCGTGGCTTACGCCAGCGGGCACCTAGCTAGGGGCTACAGGTTGTAGTAGGGTGCGGATCTAACGCCACTCTCACATAGCAGCATCAGATTATGAGTTTCTTATTTCTTGTAGAATTTCTCTACTGAATATCTCCCTTCGTTAAAGAAACGGAAAAAGTGTTATATGCACAGGTGTATCGCAAACAGTGTTTTAATAACCAACGCTATTGAAAGGGATTGAAACAAATATACAACCGTTTTAAACTTAGAACTGGCGAGTCCAGAACCAGCAAGAAAATCTATCAAAGTACGAATCTTTTTCACAGGTCGTGCACTGCTCAACCTATGGTGACCTGAATGTGTCTCTTGAGTATTTATGGAAGTATGAATACTCTGAGTAATCTTGTCAGTGTTTATTTATTTTTGTGCTTAAAGTAATCACGTTATTGCGTCGCGTAAATGAAACTAAGTACGACATGAACGAGAAATTTGATGCAAATTTCTTGGCTCATACTCTGTCAAATTGCCAGCGATCTCTGCGGTGGTTAGTTAAATGGGGTTATTATTATGATGAATAGTACTATAAGATCCTTCACTAAAATACCTAGAGTGGGAAAAATTATGTTACTCTCTTAAACAGTGAGTCGTAGCAAATGTATCATAATCGAACGTCTTACCGTGTCGCTTTGGTTTCTATGTTCATGGAATAGTTTTTCGCTCATTTGATCATTATAGTTAACTAGGCTCTCATATGTTGTTCAGGTGCAATTTTACAGAGTATCTAAATGTAAAAACCCGTTTTGTTAGTATGCAGTCTGTGTTTTGAATGCTTATTGATAATTGAAAACGTTTTCAATTATCAAAAAACATTCAAAACGTTCAAATTTGCTCCAGCGCGTGGAGATGATCTTAAAATTATTAACTTTTACCATTAAGCATGTAGGCACCCTCATCTGACGGTTTCAGAGAACTACTTTGCCGAGATTTTTGTCGACGTAGAGACAAAAAATGGAAAAAAACGTTGTCGTTTGCGACTGTTTGTGTCTGATTCCAATCTGCGTTTGAGATTTTTTCTGCTGGTGAATCAATTATAACGAGAAGCTATTGAAAGGCAAGAAAAAATACTGCGTGCGGTTATTCGTGTTGTGCATTTTTCCTTAAGGTTGTATGTTTTCGAAACTTTACTTCGGCGCTAGTTCACCTCACTCCTTGACGTTGCAGACATCTTGTCATTTGCATGGTTGTCTCATAACATACATCGAACTCCGTCATGTTCGTGTGCGTGCATAAGGCGGGTGCAGTAGCAAGTTGTCCTTGCGGCCAAATAAAAAGTTTCTTTTTTAAATCATTACTCTGTTTTTTAAGTATATGCTGTGAAAAAATATCGCTAGATTTGTTTACCTGCTTTCAAACAGAAAACTTTTAAGAGGGCTTCACATTCTCTTTTTTATTGTGTTTTTAGTTTTATTTTCAATTTTGAGCGTGGTAAGCGAGTCAAAGTAATTCGTATAGAAATACGTCCACGGCTTTTGGTGTTTTTTTACCATCAATGCAATACGGTACAATTCTTCCTTTGACATTCAGGTGTATGGGATTGAAGCATTTTTGGAATTTCAATTCTACGAAACTTTTTTTCAATCTGTTTCTCGAATAGAATGTTCATTCACTGTATGCTCAGCTCCTTCAAGGCAATTAGTTGCAATGGTAGGAGTCTAGACCTATGTATTCTCTCTGTTCTCGAGCTCGCCAGCTCTCCTGTTTGAACTGAAATTTTAAAAATATCTTGACTCACTTCAAACCTAGTAAAATCAACGTACATCATTCAACATTCATTTGCTAGAGCGGACAGTTTGAGGTCATCAAACGGGTGTCAATACATTGTGAACGGTTCACATAGCAAAGTATTTTGTTTGCTTTACATGTCTGCTATCACGTTTTGGTTCTGTTGATCTCTAGTATTAACACTATCCTAGTTGAGGGAATTTTATCTGCTGGCGTCTGTTGCGAAGTGCATTGTATGCTGCTGATTCTTTATTCTTCAGCTGTTCTCGTTCATTTGTTGAAGCCATTCAAATGATTTGGTAATTAGCCTTTGTATGTGAGAGTCGGTGTTTCAATTGTAAAATTTTTTTTTGGTGTTGAAATTGTTTGCTTGATGGGAAAACTACAATTATAAATCTGGAAGATGAATGTTCCATTCTCATACTATTTTTCACAGTTCTTTTAGCTTTTTGAGAACCGTTGTATTCGTTCAATTCTGATAGCGATGAAATATCTACATCAAATGATGGTATTTCTGCCTGGATTTAATTCATCCGCAATTATTTTTTTTCGATGGTTGATACACTGAAACAAGACCACAGCTACACTTCATCAAACTGCTTCATCTCATTTCTTATTCATAACTCGGCAACAATGCTAGATGTTTTCCCTTTCTTAATTTTTGTTAAACTATCAGTTAATTCTAAGCAAGTACTTCGTCTCCATACTTCACTCCTCAGTCATAGATAAATTCTCAGTTTTAGTCGTAAACGTTTTCAAATAAATGTACATATGTGTATGTGTGTTTAAATATATAAATAGTTTCCAACTTCTGTACTCTCTCTATTGTGACAAGGTCTTTTCTCCACCGTCTTTGGTGCACGCTATCCAATTTAGAGCAATGGGCTGACAGAGCGCAGCTTTCCGCGTCTCTGCTTCCTTTCAGCGTTGTTCTTTGCACTGAAAAATTTGACAGTAATCTGGGCCTCCGAAACCGCGTTTGGTGCCCATGATCTGCCTGTCCTGCCTGCACCTCGCCGCCTTCATGGGCCTAAATTGTGAGGCCTGACGGCCGCGGTTGCCGCTTTTGCGCGAGCCTTTCTGCTCTGCTTCTATGGGCTTCGTTTTGTTCTTAAAATTATGAGACGCACACGAGGCCTTTGAGTTAACGTGGGTCATATTTTACGTCCCTCAGAAACACGGATGCTACTTTCCTTAAGCTGGCGTTTCGGATAATTCACCTCATCGTAGTGGTATTTCTGGCGGCGTGAGTTCTTCGAAATGGACCTGATGTTACGTAACCTAATCAACTAATATCTGGTCGGTTGAATGGGAGTGAGAAATGCTTGCTATTTCTCGGCCAATGTTTCTCAGCTGTGAGGCGTTGATTTTTGGTCTTAGTAGAATTACCTTTGGAATTGAGTTTTCTTAATTTTTATAATAATCATGCCAAAGAGTAAACGTGTTATCCTCGTTAGAGTGCTCGGCACTTTGCACTGCCGACAGCGATTTATCAGTGCAGTTGTGCAGTGATTTACTGCCCGCGTCGTTTCCTATTCTAATGAACTTCGTACGTTCTGATGTACTTGACAGGGTAATTTCCGGACATCTATTCTGTATCAATAGAAATATTCCGATTTAATACTTTAGAAACAGGTTCATGAATTGCAAAGCTGTTGGGTTGAAAGGGGGGGTTTAGCTGGAATTTTATAAGGTTGCAGGTGTTATAAAATTAATTTACAATAAGCTGTCAAACCTACCGACATAGGGTGTAAGGCAACTCATTAGCAGCAGTGCACCACTCAATGAGCATCATTTCGAAAGTCTTCAAATCTATACAATAGAGTCACTCTAATTAGGCGTACGCTGACTAAATGGCCCGCAGCACCAGCAGGGTCGTGCCACTGAATGTGTCCATGAATCCGTAATTTTAGAAGTTTTCAGAGTTCCACAATAGAGAGTCACACTAATTAGGTGTACCTGGACCGTACAGAGCGGCGGTAGCCGGAGATGCTGCTCCCAATAATTGCATTGAGTTGAGCAGTCGTATGGGGGTGGCCACCGCGTTTGCTTGGAAGGCTTTGTGTGCACAGTTTGCTCATTAGTGCTCAGAAAGCCATTAGTCAAGGCCATAATGAGCACAAAACTCATTGCTTCCGAACAATACGTTTATCAATAAAGGCTTGCCATTTAGGATTGCGTCTTCAATGCATTCTATGTGTGGCCCAGCGTGTTTCTTCCTTTTCAACGAACAGACGTTTCCTGCTTTGGGAAAATGTAGGTTTAGTTTTTCACAAAAACCTAATTTGTGAGATTTTTGAGAAGATTTTTATTAGGTTCTCTCAAAGTTTTACTCAAGTCATAGAGAAATAAATTCGTTATAATATGTTTGAAAACCGAAGGAAAAAGGCTTTTAAGCAAGAACGAAATAAAAATAATTTTGGATTTTCAAACAAACAATGTCTTGTTGAATCACTTGAACTTTTTCGTAGCTAATATGTGGATTAATATTAATATCTTTTGTATATTTAGGGTGTTTATCATGAGTGGTTCAGATATTTTAAACACGAATTGCAGTATTGTCTTCTCTGAAGCCTTCAAGTTTTACCATGTCGAAAAAGAAAATCGTTTACTTCTTTAAATCACCGGTACGTGTCGGGTTATACTTTTAGCTTTTAATACGTTGAGTACGGAAGTTTTCGGTATGCACGGAGAGTCATCCTTATTCGAAAATGAAATTACCAAGTTGACTGATTCAGTAAAAATTGATAGCGGAGAACTGCGAGGAGTATTAATATTCGTTTACTTTTAGAAGTAATGTATACCTAGAACCAGCATAGATGTTCGACTATGTAGTTGTAGTAATAATGTTCGTCTATTAACAGTTATGCTTGACGGAGAATATGATAACTGGGGAGACTTCAACGCACTTTAAGTAGCGAGCTCATGCGAAAAATTCATGTCGACCCAGAAGCCCTGGCACCTCAACACCCTCGTGCATTCCTTGTTTTGTATAGACATAATTTTTGGTGAGTAAAGAGTGATGACACTGAAGATTGACTCATTTCTCGATTTTAGACTTTGAAGTTACTTGCTTTTCTCAAGAGGATCACCCCCTAGCTGTTAGAACTTCGAATATTCTGTGTTTTGTCATAATAATTTAATGCTGCATACCCTGAAAGAACATGGAACCAACGAACCTAATAATGCTTCTTAATTTGCGTCACCCTGTGAATTCATTTTTGGAGTTCATTTAAATCCCCAGGGGATATTTTCTCGTTTTTCATCTGAGTTTAAAATCGTCGATTTCGCCATGGTTCTAATTGGATTTTGAAAAAATTTGACGATTTTGTTCGAATAACCTATTATTAGATCAGCGAGCGTGATTGAGTTTGCTTAATTTTTCGATGTATATTTTCACATCCTATCACTGTTGCCAGCTTCATAAGTTGTGTTTTCAAATCCATTTGTGCTCATTCTCAGTCGTTCTTTGCGGAGCAGATCTTGCACCGGCAGAATATCTCCTGAAGGCTGAACAATTTGGACTCTTCAATCGAGCTTTTTATTTTTTACTGTGCACTTCAAACTGGGGCTTTGATGATTTTGTTGAGTGCCTGTCATGCTCCTGAGACATGTCAATTTGCTGTCAAGAGTGGGCTGACAGGTGCGTTGCCGTGCCGTCACCTAACATAACTGTCAAGTTCGTCTCAGCTGTCAACACGTTCACTGCAGTCATCACCTGAACTTCAGGCAACAATATCTGCGCGAGAAAGACTCATTCATTGAAAAATTGGGTTTGAAGATGAGATATTTCTTGAGAGATTTGTATCATTGGGAAATGTACATAGTTTTGTCTCGCTTTTCAAATGAAAACTTCGAAGAGAACGTTTTCTTCTTGGAATTTTTCTTCCAATGTATTGTATAAAGAATGGCATGCGTTTCTGCAAGTACGTTTACAGTACATCTGGAGAATACTTGGTAAAGTTGAGTTTGTTAAAGCAAACCTGTCATTAATTACTCCACATGTGTTGTGATGGAATACGGAGGTTCGTAGAGAAAAATGATGCATGAGGATACATACTGTACATGCAGCAAAAAATTAAGTGGTGCAAATGATGTAGATTGAAATAATAATGCAAACAATGCTATAGCATAAATGAGCCATTGATAAAATTATGTTAGTATTTCGGCCTGCATTAAAACAGTGCTGAACATCGTCAGTAAATTTTCAAACCTGCTTGAAATTGTGTCTGCTCGCAAGTATGTTCAGATATTTCGTTCACTTTTTTATTTTTTGCAAATTCACTAACTTTTCTAGGAAGTTTACTCAGACGTATCACGATCAGTTTAAAAAAAAGCTGATCGGCTCAACTACGTCAGCAAAGTTGCCTCTATGAAAAATAATTTTTGTGGGTATGGAATAGATCGCTCGCCTGAATCCTTTATTGATGAGTGATCAATCGATTTTTCTTAATCATTTCTTCCACTCTCAGAAATTAGAATTTATTTCACCCTTTGGGTATGTAGCTTAAAAGCTATTTGAAATTGCGTCATACGAGCGAAATAACGCTTCTTGACTTTTCACCTTGACGCTTCCAAGAACATAATGTACGTTTATCATCATTCACCAATCTAGGAAAATTATCATCAGAAAATACAGTTTTTTTTTGTTCGTTTTACA
>JACJUY010006669.1:12759-44436 GCA_014220935.1 Platorchestia sp. MABIK
TATAAACTCTTTTTTCAGTTCAATCAGCGTCATGTAGAAATTTTATGTGAAATCTACAGGTATTTTATGGTTTCCTCATATGTTTTTCGTTGGCAATTTTTACATCAGATGCCAGCCAATGTTTCAAGGTAATTTTGATCCAGTGGAGCTAGGAATTCATGGACGTTTCTAAACACAATGTTCAAAACACTAGAACTTTTCACTCGTACTGCAAATTTTCATGAGCTTTAAACATGGCAGTTTGCTTCATTATCCTTACCATAATTCTCCACAGGCTCTTCTTTTCACTAAATGCTTAATTTCTAGGTGTTAATTTCGTAATTCCAAAGATGCGGTCTGCGGGGTATTGTTTTAGCACACCGCCTGGAGTTATACTTTCAATCCGGACCATCACGAGTGAGTCGTTCGAGCAGAAGTGCTCCATAACTCAGGTCAATAAAGGCATAATTCATGACCGCAAACCTATAACACGGACGCTTTGAGCTTCTCTTAATTACCATTCAGAATTCATAGCTGCACTCCTTTAATACGGACGCGTTAAGCTTCGAATAATTGCATCACTAATCCTTGGTATAAAAGGGTTATAAAAAGATAACTCCTGGCTGTGTGAAACAGAAAAAGTTTCGGTTAACTCGTGGCCAACTTTACGTGGAAAATTTTTGTTGTTGTCACGTTCTAGCCATTTTTGTGCCTTGCTAAACTATTATTATCTAATGCAGTTCATGCGATCATTTTAGCTAATATACTACACTTGTGAAATTTATGATATATTAGAAAAAGTTCCGTTGCTGTTAAACGTGTTGGTGTCCGGAAACAGACGTGCAGACTGCAGTTCGTGATATTCATGACCTGCATCGCGTGCCTCGATGTTATAAGCTGCGCACAATTATTTTATTTCGGGTTCAGTTTGATTTTCTACCATCCAAAATACTCTCCAGACCAAAAAGTATTCTGTACCACAACGAAAATTTATCTTAAAGAGACGAAAGAGTATTCTGTGTAGCTGCAAATCTCGTTTCATGCGGAAGGCAATGAGGTTTCTTAAAGTTTTTGCAATACTAATGTATAATTCGAGGTTAGCATTGAATTTGTGATTATTTTCGTGGCTAAAGGGAAATTTTGGTAGATAAATTCAAAGAATGTACAGTTATAACCCATCTAAGTATTAATTCCTGGCGAAAAATGAGGTGATTTCATGGCACTTAACTTTCATTAAAAGCGTGCGACATGAGGCGCTGGGTGAGTTTGTAATGTGAACTCCATGTTTGGACTCAGCAGGCCGACTCCGACGATTTCAGCGGAGCCTAAGTTTCTGAGGCGTGTTCAGGCCTGCCAATTTTCTGCTGTCTGCCGTAATACGTAGGTTTTTCTGCTGTCCCTCGTACAGGAGAGGGAATTACGGGTCCTTTAAGTAGCTAATGCACTTTTTCAATGATACGATTTGTTTCTTGATGCAGGGCAATCTACGAAGGTGTGTAATTATAAGATTTAATTATTTATAGTAGTTAAGCTCAAAGAGTGCAATATAGCAATCACTCCTTCCTAACATTTAATACGTTGGTATTAAACTCTTATTTTATACCCTACTTACGCGTAGGATTCTAATTACGTAAGATGCTCAACCTATCTATCGTCAAATGTTTCCTTTCGTTATTGAATTATAGTTATTTCGATATTTTTGTATGATGAATTATGATTTCTGTTGAGTTTGCTACTCTGAAAACTGAATTGATTTGTTTAATCATATTTTTGCGAAAGCGAAATTTGTCTTGATTGACAAAGTAATATGAATGACACGTTGCGAACGTATAATTTCCTTAGTTACTTTTATTTTTTGGTCCGATTAACTCTGCACTATCCCCTCAGGAGATCCAACTATTGTATCTAAAAGAACTAGCGCTCCCGGGGAACGATGTGAGGTCCCGAGCTGAAGGTTAGGCAGGCGTTTTTTCTGGTAAATTCAGCGTTTTTTTTGGTAAGGATAATCTTTTTTCGGTTCATTACTGTTTATTTTCAGCAGCTATTACTTTCTTCACTAACTTTTAGCTGGTTTCAAAAACTTCATTCAATCTTGTTGTTTCTGTGCACTGGGTCTAGAGGCACTTTGAGAGTTGATCCCTTGTTTTATTAATTCCTTCGAAAAAAATACCTTTTTCTTTCCTCTCTTAGGAATACCTTCCTTTGTTGAGGTTAGGGAGATTTTATCTATTTAAAATAAAATCTAATCTCTGCACCAGCTTGTGGGGATTCCTATCGTGAATTTTGTTAGTTCTCAAGGTCTATTTTCATTGGTAATTCAGTTGATGAAGAAGCAACGGCAACGGCTCTGGTTCGGGTCCCGCTTCATTGTTTTATTGTCCTAATGAAACGTTTCAATTTTAAGATAATTCCACTCCATTAGAGCGGCGTCGTGTTGAGCAGCGAGCGTCAGGCCTGACTTACCCGGCTCGTTAGAGCAAATCTACCGGCAAGTCTGGGTAGATTTATGAGCTTAGATTAGCTGAAGACACCAACCAGAGTGAGTGAATGAAGATGAGCGGCGGGGGCGGCACTTTGCATAGTAATGAGTCGATGGAGGAGGAGTGAGAGGACTGCTGCGGTGAGGCACCATGAGTGCAGGCTTGCGGTGCTCAGCTCCGTGCAGTTGCTGGGTGCGGATGAGGAGGATTTTCAACGAGACGAAGTCGGGAAAATGAGGTCTCCGCTCGTGAGGTTGGTAAGAGCACATTCATGTGATGAGGCGTCACAGTTGGGAAGGGATCAAGTGAAGTATGAATTTTGAGTATCACAATTCATGTTCGAGGAGGAACCGGGTTGTGCACAAGAAAATGAAAACTTGATGATTGGAATGGAGCAAGAAGTCAAAATCGTAAACTTTGCGTTTTGAGAAGAAAAAGTAGTTATGTGTGGTTGAGAAAGTTTTTGTACGTTTTATTTGTACTATGGGAATATCAGGAGTTGAAGAGTGGTTGTACGATGAGAACATGACGAGTTGATTATATATTATACGATGAGAATAGGAGTAGTTAAGTTTGGTTGTGCGATGAGAATATGGGTTATTTAGCGTGGTTATTCGATATAAATATGAGCAGTTGAGTGTCGTTGTGTGATGAGGAAATGAGCTGTTGAGTGTGGTTGTACGATGAAAATGAGCTGTTAAGTGTGGTTGTACGATGATAAAATACGCAATTAATTGTGATTGTATGATTTGAATGTAATGTGATTGAATGAACGTTTGTAAGTACAATATAAGATATGACGATGAAGTCAAAGTCACAAATTGAGTCGTGTATTTAGGAATGTCAGTGCAGCGTCGACGTGTGATGAAATGACGCATACATACATCACTGCGTGATAGAGCAATAAAATTCTGAGACATAAGCGTTACGTAGCCTATCTGCTGTGAGACATGTTGTTTTCATCAGATTATGTCTACTAGAGACGCGTGGTCTATATAACTGCTAGAGACGCGTTGTCTGTATCATGACTACTAAAGGCGCGTGGTCTGTATCATGACTACTAGAGACGCGTGGTCTATATCATGACTACTAGAGATGCATGGTCATGGTCTGCGTCATGACTTCTATAGGCGTGTGGTCTGTATCATAACTACTAGAGGCGCGTAGTCTGTATCATAACTACTAGATATGCATGGTCTGCGTCATGACTACTAGAGATGCATAGTCTGCGTCATGACTACTAGAGGCGCGTGGTCTGTATCATGACTACTACAGATGCATGGTCTGCGTCATGACTACTATAGGCACGTGGTCTGTATCATAACAACTAGAGACGCGTGGTCTGTATCATGACTACTATAGATGCATGGTCTGTATCATGACTACTAGAGATGCATGGTCTGTATCATAACTACTAGAGACGCGTGAACTGCGTCCTGACAACTAGAGAGGCGTGTTCTAAATCACTTCTGTCGAAACATGTGACATGCGTTATGACTGCTAGAGATTCATGATCTATATTCTGACTACTACCCGTCGAGAAGCGTGATCTATATCATGGCTATCGAGAGTGTGTCTTGTATCATGACTACTAGAGAAGGGTGATCTGTAGTCGCAGTGGTTCTCAGGTTTGTATCTCAGGTGAAGATAATTCTCGCGTATTTCTTTGGATGGTTAGAAAGGCAGGGCTTTTGAGAGATGTTCTTAGTTGATGTTGTTGGGAAATCTTCATTCTTTTATTTTCGAGGTCTTAAGTCTTATTTCGTGTTTGTCGTAGATTTCCGAGAGCATTTTCTCTTTCACATTATAATTTCACGAACTAAGAGCTTCAACATTGAGCTATCGTTGGAGGTTTACACTTTGACGGCACGTATACGTTTTGTGAACTACTAGATCGCGAAAATTATTAAAACAGAGAATGGATAGAGCATGATAAGATTGAACTAGAATTTTAAAGTAATCTCTCTAATTTATATTCCGACTTGCAGTAACTGTGTCAACTAATTTGAATGCGTAAAGTTAAAATTTGGAAATAAATTTTATAATAATAGTTTTAACGGCTGGAAGATTTATCAGTGGGGAATTTCTATCATATTGTTTTTAATATTTAATCTTTATTTAATATAGAAAGCATTAGGCATAGACCCATCGTAAAGGAATTAGAGTTGTAAAACGTGACATTGCCATCATTACCCACCACAAACTTACGTGTCGAAAATTCTTTGACGTTCCATGTATACATAGAAGACATGTCGTCAGCCGTGGTCCTTCATTCTCTGATGCATCAATTCGTTCGCAATAATGTCTAGAATAATGTCCTTGAATAAAAGCCTAGAATTGCATAAGTGTAATCCTTGAAATAATTCCTAGAATTGTCTTATTGCATTCCTAAGAGTTATTGCCTAGAATTGCCTTAGTGCATTCCTTGAAATGATGCTTAGAATTACTTAAGTGCATTCCTTGAATTTGTTTTTCGATTGCAGTTAAACGATATTGAAGTCAAATGATGACTCCAGTGAACGACAAGAACGGCTGCCTATTTCTGCCAATCTGCGTTTAGGTTGGTTACAACTTCCCGGTTGGATTTAAGTACGACCAAGATGGTGCCCAACCATCAAATTGTCATCCCTATTGACTTTGAGAATCTTATGGTCGTAATTGCTGAAAGCAAGGTGATTTCGTAACGCGAAAACTTTACCAGACAGCGGAACTCCTGTTGCATCATGGCACAATAACCTGAAACCAAGATTTTACAGTTAGCTGTAGCTGTAATCTTAACTCTATCGAGATCTCGATGAAGGATTCCATCTATTACGTTTAGGCTTCCGCCTTACTGCTGATGCCTCTCACGCTTAGTCAGGACGACCTAGTAAATAAGAGTTCTCGTTTTTCATGCGAAATGATCGAGGGTTCGGGACTGTAGAGTGAACGCGATATTTCTTCTAAAGTTGGGGAAAAAGTAGCTAGCATTCCACTCTCACTAAGCGGTGTGAAATGGGCTCCGGATTGTCCCGGTGTAATCGTCATTGAACTTTGGCATTGAATGTTAGGCATTCGAAAGCCAATATGTGATACGGCATGCATCAACTTGATTGGAGTAAAACATCTTTCAAACATCACTTGTGCTGTTGACCCCATCGTGGACCTGTCTTTGCGCGGGTGATCAAGCCTCGCTCTGTCTGTTGCAGAACATTGTGCTGTATTTCGTATCGAATATTTGCGTTCAATTCATGGTCTACCGGAATTGACCTTTAGTAGCCTTGGTACCATTTTGTCCAAATGATGTTATTTTTTTAGGCAAAGGTGTTTTTTCGTCTGGACTTCAGTTCACGACATGTGTTCTTCATTCTGTTTCGAGTTGATTTTATATCTGGGAAAGTCTAATGAGTATTTTTTTAATTATACGAGCCAAATTTTTTGAAGAGTTTCCGCTCTACTCAGCGACGCCTGAATTTTGTATCAGCGACGAATCGTCTATCGTTAATGATGGGCTTTAAATTGAGACGTGTATGAGTTAACATTGCGATTTTATTTCTGAGCTATGACGCCTGTAGTGGCAGTCATTATCGCTTTTTTTTACTTCATACCGGGTGGCTTGGTGCGAACTTTAGCTTTAAATTACAAAGCTAAAGTTTTTATCCAAGTATTCGTCAGGAATTCGAGCGCTACAAGGGAAATGACAACCAAATAGATTGTTATCGCGTTCACTGTATTGTAGTCGTCTAATTTTGGCGTGCCTGAATATAATTTAAAATCAATTTAATTAATGGGTTATAGAGTTGTAAAACTTCCCAGAATTTGTGCTATCATTTGTGGTATTATTTATATTTGTGTTAGTAAATCGTGTCTCCTAAAAATTTCTCTACATTTATTGTAGCAACAGTTTGAGCCACAGTCTTCAGCACGATGGACTTTGAGGCTCTAGCTGTGATTTATTAAAAGAGGGTAAGTATGATAGTCCAACGTCAAGACGAAAGCTTACAGCATCGAGATGTGTGCTTACCTCTCTAGTAAATTTAATTAAATTTCAATTGCTTGGGATGCGCCAAGTAACAAACTCTCAAGGATAAATTTGAGTAAAAGTTTGAGAGAAAGGTTGACTGAATGGCTTTGTTTTCAGACAAATGCATTACTTCCGTACGGAACATTTCATCAACTTCCTGCTTTTCAGTGTTACAATTTGTCAGAAATAATAGATAGAGGAGTGCCTTCCTGTCTGTTTGGCGCTGAGCCTATAGTAATCCTACGAGATTCTCGGTAATACCATTTAAAAAGTTCCGATCCTATGTTTGTGAGCGTAAATCCCGTAATGGCAGGGCTCTCTGCCACTCAGAACGGCTGGCTGCCTTCAGCCGAGCGCGTCACCGTTACATAAACCGGATATCGTGCCAGCTGTGTGTAACACGCTCGCATTAAACGTGGGATGCGAGCTACTTCATCGTTCTACATCCCTACATAAAGTATGCCAGGCTAAGTGTGTACAATTGATGTAGGTACATACTTGAGATGTGCCAGGACAAGTGTGTGTAATTAATGTAGGTACATACTTGAGATATACCAGGCTAAATGTGTGTAATTAATGTAGGTACATCTTAAGATATGCTCTATAGGCCAAATATGTGTAATTAATGTAGGTACATACTTGAGATATGCCAGGCCAAGTGTGTGTAATTAATGTAGGTACATACTTGAGATATGCCAGGCTAAGCGTGTGATGAGCGTCTTAAAATAGGTACATCGGGTTCATGAAGCCTGTTTCCCACTTGTGTGTACTGGTGCCTCTCCCAATTCGTGTCTCATTATTTCGCAATATTCTTTACGTGAAAAACTATTTATAGCTCAGTTAATTCTTTATGAACTGTGTGTAGCTACCTCATCAATACCGCTTTATTTCATCATATCTCAGCATGTTAATGAAGGATCAGAAGGTAACATTGCACCAGCTGGTAGCAGACACGCCTTACTATCACAATACAGGCCACAATATACACTCGCCACATCGCAAAATTAAATCATAGACACATGTCGGCCACATCTCTTGGGTTCTGCGTTGCGTTCCGTATTCTCTCATGGGATCTTATTTTGAACTACGTCTCGAAAAAATTTTTTATATGAAGTTGTTTTTTGTGATGTTTTAACCTTCTTGATGCTTCTTGATTACTTCGTTAACGCCTTATTAAAATGAAGTGCCGTTCTTGTTGCCAAAAAAATGGATGGAATCTTGGTAACTAAAGAGCGCTGAGAAAATAGGAGGGAATTTATTTGATTTCTTATTTTTATTTTTGAATAAAACATGTAAAAAAACTACATAGTAATTTTCAATTCATCGAAAGTTGGTTGAAGATTAAAATTCTGTTGTAGGCCAGAAAACTGAGGAGACGTGTTAGCTTTTATTTCAAAAATTTCCATTTCCTGCAAGGTCTGTAAAGCTAGGGAATAATTTGAAAGGAAAATGGGTAAAAAACGAATGGCAGTCAAATATGCTACGAGGCCTCCATGGCAACCTATAAAGAGTTGAATAAATTTTGCAGTACGCTGTTGTAAAGAAGTGTAAGAAGTTTTAGCTTAGAACTACATAGTTCCGCATATGAGATAATTATAATGTCAAGCTAGGAGGAAATACTGTTTGATGTTATGATCGACGCTCTCTTCATCACATGTTTCTTCGTTTTAATGGAAGCTTTATGGTTAGAGATTTATCCTTCCCAATTCATTGGTGGAGGATTGTATTTGGAAGTCATACACTGTTTATTTTGTTTAGTTCGCTTCCATTAGTTATTTTAACTTCGTTCAATTTTCATTTGCCAATACATTTGAAAGTATGTCGAGCCTACTTCTGAAAGCCAAGTCGGCGTCGCATGCATGAAGAGAAATGGATTTTAGAATTAGTTGTCAGCGACAAAAAAATTGTTGTATATCACCTTTGAGTAATAAGGGAGCATGGCCATATTTCTATTTTGAAAGAGTCATGACTGTCAGTTTGAGCGAAAATTTTTTGTTGGAAGTCATAATTATCGATAGTATTAAGTATTTCGCTCATAATACATTCATATAAAAATCTATAATAATGGAGCATTTTGAGAATTTTCAGGTCCATGAATGAAAAAATTGTGTGGGCGTGTTTCTTACTTGGAGATAGCTCTAAAGCCTTTTTTTAAATGTGAATATTCTGTCGATATTCAACCAATTTCCAGAACACCATGAAGGGCTTGATGAGCTTATCTGTGATACAGACTTCTATGCCTCTCATATTTTTCCCATCTTAATACGTCGGAAGAAGACACAAAACAATACTTTAATCTGCACTTCCTAAGTACAGTCATGATTTAAATAGTTTTGTACATTCGCGGTGCGGCACCCGCCTCATAGATATGCTCGTGAAGCCCTTGCGCTTTTCAGGTAAACAAGACCCGACGGTTTTAGAGAGAAAAAATTAAACGTGGAAGTTTTTATGAATCCACAACGGCGCTTGACATTAGGGATGAAACGAATATTCCAGCCACGGATAAAATATAATACTTAAAAAGTGCAAGTATTTTAATCATGTTTGTAAAACTTAGGTGAGAGAAAAGAAAAATATGAGTAAAATTTCTTTCCATGTTCACTTCCAGTTGAAGATTTTGAGCTAAGAAGTCAATCACAGAAAAATTCCGATATGTAAATAGAATAACACTTTTTAGCGTGAAGTACTTAAACACGACTACATATAAACGAAGCTTCAGTGTTTCTTTGTCTTCGTTTCGGTGAAGAGTTCTACTGTTCTATGTATTGGATTGTGGAAGAGGAAACTACGCCGACAGCATCCGCGATGTGATGACGAGGCGTTGCACTATTCCGGTGCTCTCAATTGTCAGTCCGCACTTCCGGGCGCTCCAGAAATTCCTGTCGCAAAAGATACGGAATGCCATCTAATTTACCTTCCGTCTGAGCTAATTTGACGCGAGATGAACGCGAATGACTGAGAAACCAGCGCTAACAACGCGGGGCTGATGGGGGATTTAGGAGTAAGTGGGATGTAATTAGACTCGTTACTTTACCACAACTGTCTGTGTGCGCCCCTTCTTGCTAATCATCACTTGAATTATACTCTTCACCTTTTACCCATTTTTGAAAATGCCAACTCGAATCTAAAACATGCGAATGTTTTCTTAAGATGATCTCTTTTTGAAAACCTCTGCTTGATGGTAGTTTTTAACATTTTTCAAAGGTTTTTGAGTTACTCTGGTGTATTAAAAATATTATTAACAAGAGTGTCGTGACAAAAGTTTGTTTAGCTAGTATTTATAAAAAGGGATACTCAACTACACATTCATAGAGTCTCTTTAGTAAAAAGAAAGCACATTGGAGACCTTTAGGTTCGATGTAATGTTACATGAATCATTAAGTTAAGAAAATAGTCATTTATGTCGAATGAACTAATTGCTAGCTAACAAGGGCATCTGTTCTCCAATGAATGATTTCCATGTTTGTGATAACGCAGTATTTTTGTTAGGGAGTTTGTTGATCAGTTCCTATTCCACATTTTTTATCAACCACTTAACTTTCAAATCACTTTTTTTTGTTGTTGTGTATTTTCTGAATTATGGAATGATTATTAGCCCATTTCTTCACTTTGCTGCTCTTCTGGTTTTCGCATGCATCACCTGTGATAGTGTTAATATTATGTTTGTTCTCTGACGTCAGTCTGCTCCATTCCTGTGAATGACGTGGCTGATATACTCACGTACGAGTTTATTCAATGCGTTTAATCAGATTTTAAATATTAGTACTTAGGCACCTCTTGCGTTACCGGTATTGAATTTAAAGTGATAACATGAGGAAAACTGCGAGTTGCGTCACACATATATGCTGACTGATTTTGTTATATGTTTTCATGCTTAAAGTTTAGCCTACATACGTACATTTTTTAGCAAATGTTCTTACATCTTAATTAGTAAGTGTTGATGTCTTTGCGAGAGCATAAAACGGAATCTTTTTAGAAGATTTGCTGTAAAGTATATCGCTTAAGACAAACGATGGTTTCGTGCACCTACGATTTCAATTTTCCGTATTGGATAATTGAAGCTCTTGAAGTAACCCTGTTGTTCTCTGCAGCTTTGATTGTAATTTTAACAGTTGAATTGAAGGCTCTCATGCATGTGACCCAGGAAGTTCACGGGTCACATGCGTTACCTCAATTGTCGCCGTAGTATCCCCCCTTGCGTTAGGTTCCCAGAAAATAGGCTGAAGTGCGACGTGTTGTTATTTTTCTTGGCTTGTTACGATGTTTACTACGACATTAAGCGCTGAGAAAATCCTATTTTGGAGCTCATCAAATTTGTTCACACAACAGTCTTTGTACGGGAATACACTCGCTTCTAAACCATGCTCCACGTGCAGTGCGGCTTAGGGGGAGACTACAATATTATCTTCAGCAAGTATGTCGCAGTCATCGGAGTTATCACATAAAATATCTGAATGTACAACACTGATTTTATAACCCTTGACAATCAGACGCGACGTGAATCATGTTTATTCTGAACAAGAGATGTGCCCTTTGGAAGATCAGTGTGTAGATTTCAAAACAAGTCTTTAGTACCTCTGCATTCTACTGAGATTTGATTAGATTGCAAGTTAATTTAAGCCTCTGTACCCAAAACTATGGTGTTCCCAAAAGAGGAAAAAGGGATGCATCATTTAGTGTGAAATTGAGGGAACGGGAAATCTATGCACAAGTCGTGTCCCCACACCCCGCGCTTAGAATAAGTAAGCTTGGAAGTGTGTGAAACAAGATAAAAGTTGAAGAACAAAGTAGGAGGTGCGGGAAGAAGGGCTGTATTGTTAACTGAAAAAAACATGGTTAACAAAACAAAAGACTTATTGTACTGCAACTAAAAGAAGGCCTACCTAACCTTCAGCTGGGGAGCTCACGTTTCCCCCTGGGGCCGCTAGTTACTCTAAATATAATGGTTGTTTCACTCTGAGGGGATTCATATGAACATTCCGTGACATTATCGTATTTTGGAATTCAAGAAAGTGAATTATCATACTTGGAAGGCAAAAGCACAAATGGTGGTGCCAACTGTTTTTATTAGAGTTGTGTCCATGAAATGTCATTTTGAATTTTCATGGAAGAACAACGCCAGTAAAGAATTATGTTGTACACATTTCTGTACTCACGATTGCTGGTTATTTCTTTCGAACATACTCTCGCATGAAGTTCAGTCCCAACCTTTCGCGAGAGGATCTTCGAAAGTAATAACCAGCAATCGTGAGTTACTATGTCTTCTGTATGAGATGTAGGAGGCATTGGTCGTTGGCTGGGTCCGAACCAGATGTTCATTCTTCAATTTTTAGTTTCTTTTAAAATCATGCTTCTGTGAAATAGTACGAGCTCAGTTATTATTACTGGTAAATAATGCATCATGTGAATTGTGCATTCATACAATGACGATGCACATTTCCTGGGTAAGTAGTGAGTTATTTACAGAGCGGTTCGTATTTATTGAATGATGCATTGTTATTTTGACGCAGCGTGCCTGTATTATTCCCAAAATACAATATTCATAGAACGGTATCTGTGTGTTAAATGATACAATTTTGATTGAACGGTGAGTGTCGATTGAATGATGGAATGTTAGCTCAAGTTTTATTGTTATTATTTCTTGAGTGGCGTTAATTGAATTGTACACGTTGCACACGTTGCACAATGTTTATCGCATACAGTTTTCTACTTGAATGATGCATCATTAATTAAACGGCGTATATTAATTGAAAGGGGGCAAATGAACGTTGCGCAAATAAAATATGGCGTTGTAAATGTGTTTACGTGCATATTTCTTAATGTAGACAGGCAAATATGAGGTTGCACTGAGCGATAGCGACAGTCGAGGTTTTCTTTTGTAAGCCAGGCATGTCCGTTAGGGGCGAACTAAAGCAAGTGATAGCGTGAAAGATATCTCTGGTCAACTTTAGATTCGGATTGTTAAGCAGGAGTACGAATCATGAAAAAGCCTTGCATGTTTCAGTGCTGTGTTTGTTGTGCAGCTTATTGTGTAAGCCTGTCAAATGCAACGATTGGTGCGTAGTACAGAATTTTTATGTTAAATGGTCATTTGCAGATGTTCTGACTGTTTCAGTACCAGTTCAACTGGACCTTGTGATCTGTGACAGGCTGTTCCCATGCCGCCCACGTATTTATGTAGAGATGTGGGAGGCAGTGGCTGTGCCCATGCCTCCCACGTATATATGTAGAGATGTGGGAGGCAGTGGCTGTGCCCATGCCTCCCACGTATATATGTAGAGATGTGGGATGCATTGGCTGTGCCCATGCCTCCCACGTATATATGTAGAGATGTGGGAGGCAGTGGCTGTGCCCATGCCTCACACGTATATATATAGAGATGTAGGAGGCAGTGGCTGTGCCCATGCCTCCCACGTATAAATGTAGAGATGTAGGAGGCAGTGGCTGTGCCCATGCCTCCCACGTATATATGTAGAGATGTAGGAGGCATTGGCTGTGCCCATGCCTCCCACGTATATATGTAGAGATGTGGGAGGCAGTGGCTGTGCCCATGCCTCCCACGCATATATGTAGAGATGTGGGAGGCATTGGCTGTGCCCATGCCTCCTATATACGGTCTAGAGAGAGTGAGATGTAGGAGGCATTAGCAGTTCCCCTGCCTCCTATATACGGTCTAGAGAGAATGAGATGTAGGAGGCATTAGCAGTTCCCATGCCTCCTATATACGGTCTAGAGAGAATGAGATGTGGAAGGCATTAGCAGTTCCCATGCTCGTATTGCCAGCATCGCGTCAAAGAGCGGAACTGCCGCAGGCAGCGGCGAGTTAGAGGAATAAGTCTGTATTTTATTGTAAATTACATGATTTATTAAGAGACCTAACTGTTTCTCTATCTCTCTCTGAATCATCATGTCATAATTTCATCATTGGTTAAGTGGAAAAAACGTTCTTTTAATTTTAAATGATTGTAATCAGTTTTCTATAAATTTCGAAGTGGAGAGGATCGCCTTGAGGAGAAAATCATTTATTTTTCTTTCTAAAAATATTTGGTTAGTAAAGCTTCTGTACTCGGATAATCTGGGCTATCATGTTTAAGGAGTAAGCAAAAAAAAAAGAATGCTCTAGCTATTGTTGACGATAGAGTTCATTAACCTTATATCTGAAACAGTGTGCTTGCTCAGACTTTTACCTTTACGCTTGGCGCTGTTGCTATTTATTTTTTTATGTGTACTGTATAATGCACGCCAGCGTTTAACCCTTTCTCTCCTGACGGTGTCTATAGCAGTGCCTAATTGGTTGGTGCTGTAATTTCGAGAAAGTGAATAGCACTTTAGAGTAATTTAACTGTCAGGGTTGGATACTGGAACAAATAATTAAATTTAAAGAAATCAGCAGTTGTCACGAAACTTGCTTCGCATTTCGTGTTCTACAATCATTTGGCGGCAGTTTTCTTCAACTTTATGCTACATAATCCTCGAAAATTATTTCACGCTTTATTTGTGTCACCCAATTGTGGCTTTCTTATTTTTATTGTGTTTATTCATCGGCTAGTCAAAAGGACATCTTAACTCCGAAGATACGATTTGAGAACATAAATTCTTGGTTTCGAAAGGTATTTACCCACCCACAAAACCTACTAGATAGCTTTAATTTTTTAATTGAAATGTACAAATCTGCTTCAGAAAAATCATACAAGTTTAGATAACTTCAAATATATTTCAGTGAGCGGATAACTACACTCCTTGACAGTATTTCCTTGCGATAATGAACTTCTCTAAAAGAAACGGTTAACTCGTCTTTTCTCCGAGATCTAGCCGGAAGTCTGGAAATATCTTTAAAAGCTGCCCTCGGTTTTCTTGATATCGAGTTCTCTTTCATGTTCATCACATTTCTACAGCTCACTGGAGGTGTAGAAACACGTGAGAGCCAAGCTGAAATGGAGGAACTTAGTCCTAATCTTGTAACCAACGGTACATCGACTCAGTTATGGGTGCATCGACTCAAGTCACTGTAGGTCTGTATGAATTAATTCAACAGGTCAAGTGTTGGTACAACAACACGTTAATAACAAACCGCGTTCTAAAGAAGAAAATTCAGACCACCATGTAGATTTTATCATTTTCGACTTATTATTGAGAATTTAACAAAAAATAAAAAATTTCGTATCTCGGTGTCATGAAGTAGAACAAATCAAAATCAGTAACTAAGAGTCATTTCTTAAATCTTCCCTACTCGCCCGCCGTGGAAAACTCGGGTTCAATTACGGAATATTTGATAAAGTTTACGTATCAGTGATACAGAAGGCACTCGTGTGCTAGATCCCGAGTTCGAAGTTCTATCGCAGCGGACCGGAACCTCCATGCAAAACTCGGGTTCAATTACGGTATATTAATTTCATTAGAGTTCACGTATCAGTGATACGGAAGGCGCCCCTGTGCTAGATCTCGAGCTTGAAGTTCTCCCGTAGGGGACCGGAACCTCCGGCTAGTCTGGCCTGACCTCCGGGCATCCGGAAACGGAGCATTACGCTTGGCTGTGGGAGACTGCTCAGAAAACCAGCTATTGTGTCTTAAAAAGATGTAAAAAGTATTTGTTGGCATTTTAGTGTGCCCTCCAGGATATTAGGTTAAAAAACGAACTGTAAAAAGGCTACCTTCATCAGCTACAAAATTTTCTTGGAGGATCGCTCATTAGAAAGTTGTAAGACATGTTCGCCAATTCGCGTGACGGAACTCAGAGGGTCATTTGTTTCAATGGTACGTGTAGGGTATAAAGCACACAAAAAACTCAAAATCAGCTGAGGCAGGTGCTTTGAAATGTCAGCATGTAAATAAATCATGGTCGTATACAGTGAAGATCGCAATAAACCGCACCGTCCCATGAAAAGAAGGTAACTCAGAAATTCAAAATTCGAAATTGAACACCCATTATAATCTTACGACGGTATTAATGAAACAGGAAAATTAGTGTTTAAACTGGCTACTGAACCGCCTCGACAACAGACAGTTGTGTTACATTTTTCTGCCTGTTTGTGCCGCGAATTTAGCCTCTGTATTTTTTGCGCAAAAATATTTACTCGCCTAAATGTTCAGTGATTTGAAAAAATTAGGCTGCATTTTATTAATGACGAAAATTTATAACTACTATAAAAAGAAATTTATGCAGAAAGGGCCGATATAGCAAAAACTAGGAATACTTCCAACTGAAATGTTGATGCAATTGGCTCCAGAAACAAGCAGTGCAATAGTATACAAAAATTGATGTAAAAGCTTTTATACCGGAGCTACTAGTGTTTGTTGAATCGCTTAAAAGTATCGCTCTTTCGGATAGAAAGAAGCTGATCGGATATTCAAGTTGACTCAACATCGCCCCAGTTGTGGTTTGTACTCAAACATCGCTCCTCTTGCAAGTTGTACCCAACATCGCCTTACTTGTATGGTTATTCAGTATTGCCCCCGTTGAACGTTCTACTTAACATCACCTATTTGTATGTTTAATTAACGCAATCCCTGTACAGCTAACTCAGTAAATCAATGAAGAATTTGTACAGCAGATGTAGTGAACTAACTCAAAATCTGTGCCACTGCTCCAGTAACGGTTATGTTTTTTGAAACCTGATGCTAACATTTTTTTATTCTTTGGAAAGCTTCCTTAACTGAATGAGTCTCTCTCATACGCAATATCTGATACAAGTTCGTTACTCCGAAGAAAATTTGATTAGTGAATTCTGTAACGGTAGTTAAAAATTTAAATATAAAAAGTTCTCTGAATATTACATTCGAGTTCCCCCTTCTCTGTGTGAAGGATTCATTGATTATTAAGTGTATTAAGACCGTACAGTAAGATTATTTAGAATGGCTGGTCTAGAATTTTAACTATAAAATTATTCCAAAATGGCTCGCTATTCAACAGGGATTTTTTTTCGGATTCCTAAGGTAAATGTTCGAAGTATTTATTTTTCTTGTGCGTCATGTTTTATGTGCACGCAAACATCCAAGCGCCGAATTGTTCCTATTTGAGTTCTTATTATTAAATGACTTCTTATTTGCATTATTATAGATATAAATTTCATTTCTCATTTTTATTATAGAATATTTTGCTTTAATTTCTTTTAATTTGAATAATTAATTTCTAACCAGCGTAAGAATATTAGTGGACAACTTTTTTCATCTTCAACGTTGATGTGAGAAAAGACAGTGGCTTGCAGTAAGACTGCAAATTTCGGTGTGTCTTTTGGGTGACTTAGATAAATTACAACTTTTGTGAAGCATGTTTCCATAATTTGCGATACCGAATTCTCCTGAAAACAAGTTCGTAGAAAATTGAGCAATTGCGTACTGCATGTAGGCACCAATATTTTATAGATGTTACTCACTACTATTGTGCATGGCTGTCAATGGGTGTACATGTCCGATGAAGGCCATAAATCAGGTCGCATCACAGATATGGTCATTAAATGCACATCCCCCCTAGAGTAGCATTGTTCCCCTGTGTAATTCTTTGAGAGCGTCAGAGAGAAACAGACCAACCAAGCAATCAATCAAGTAACAACTCTGTATTATAATAAAAAGGACAGTATAAAGCATAGTGTGATATTATAGTATCCAAAGGTCAAAGACAACAAAATCAAAGTAAAAATATTGAATTGATGTACGGGTATAGCCATGCTGACACCAATATTCCTGAACGCTAGTGTTTACCTCAACTAACGGTGGTTGTGTCACTAGCCGGTGTGGCCAGTAGTTTGGACTCAGCAGCTCATTTCTTCAGTGAAGAGAGTTCTCACAGAGGAATTAAATACAGTTAAATTCAATGTTGAGCAATATTCATTGAGTTTTAGCATTAAATGTGTAAAGGGAGCAACCGGTGAGTCGCTAGGGTCACAAATACATTTTTACGTGAACTTATTCAATGCATTTGGAAGTATGTTGCAATTAACCTTCTGTTTATTTCATTGTTTAATGTTGAAATGTAAGTTATTTTTTGTTGAATATTGAACCTATTTTAACCTACCGCTGCTAATTTATTTAGCAAATAAGTCAGCAAATGAAAAAAATGAAACAATGAAAGTGAAAAACTAACATCCACTGACGAAAAAATCGGAGCCCATACTGGTGACCCAAAGTTCATCAGGATTTTCACAGTTTATAAATCACTGAATTTGGCAACCACTATCATTTCCAACTGAACTTGGTGGTCACTGATATTGGCAGACAGCGATGGGGCTATCCGCTGCGGAGCACTGAACAGCTTCCCAATTATTGGTGGTCAAACTTCCTGGGCATCGCTTCTCACGCCGCTGCTGGGACAGGGGAGGCATGATTAGACAGGGGAGAGGAGAGGCATGGAGGGGGGGGGAGCTCGGAAGCTAATCGTGGGAGTTGTGCGAATTATATTCATTTTGGGCGGCTGCGCGAGGTTCTTTAGGTAGCGTTAATGGTCTTCTTTTCAATAGGTACACATGTAGAAATATAAAGATAAAGAATTTGAAATAAACTTAATTTTTTTTTTTCATTTGCAAAATGATACTGTAATTAGTATTTTGACGCGACGCCTCAACTTATATTAAACTGAGCGTAGATAAAATTCATGTTTCGCCAGTACTGAAGTTAGTGGGAAGCACTAAGCGTTGTTGCTTTACTGAGCACTTCGTATTGATAAAAACATCACATTTAAAAAAAAAGTTGACGTATGAAGTACGGTAGAGCAATTTTCTCAAACTGTTTTTTGACATCAATGAAATACAATAAGAAAATAGCAATTATACTACAAAATTTCGACAACGGTTAAAAAATTTACATTACATTTAGAAACATTAATATATCAGCCTGACGATAACACTGTAATAATAGATAAGCAATAACGAGCTCTACTGAATGACCGTGCGTGTAAAACAGGTTGGCCGTCTCACAACTAAGGTGCCATGAAATGGAAGGACGGTGATCTTTGCATTTTTATGTGGCAAAGAATAAGAAAAACTGGCCCGTGCTCTTTTTTTCACGAGGCGCATCAAATGTGGGACACCTGGAGCAGTGGCTTGAGGAGCGCTTCGACCGGAGCCCCCGCCTCGGATGTAGCATGTTGACCTCGAAACTTCTCTAAAATTAAGCTTGTTTGCTCACTTCAGATGATCATGTCCGTATCCATGCTACTGCGGGACTCGTGATGAGTTTTATCTCCGCGTCTGTCTCTTTGCGTTCCTTTTTTTTGTTCTGCAAATCAGCTAAATTAATTACTATTGTATTTTTTAGGAATTTGGTTGCGATGTTGTTAGTGGAGTACAAAACAAGTTTGAAGTACATAGCAATTTTGAACAGAACTTTTAAGTTCACCACCATTGGTTTTCCCGATACAGCGTTCACACGCTCCTGTCACGCATTACTTTTCCTAGGCTAATGTGCAATATTCGAATGGAATATCGTACAATATTTTCTGCAATGGGATTTCACAGTATACAAAACAATGTTAATAATGGCTGCTGAATATTCTATTCGTCCTGCAGGTGTCGTGGGGGTTATAAATTAATGTTTATGTGCAAGTAGAGCTCATCTGTACGTGAAATTAGTTCAAATGTCTAGTAAAGACGCCTGTTTATGATGAAACGTTTTACGGAATATTACAAAATGTTGAATTTTACTCAAAGACGCTATGGAATTCTGAATTTCATTCAAGTGTTCTATTATGTAATATAATTTAATTATATTTCCTACTTCGTTCAACATAAGTGATTTGTTGCGAGGTAATTCTGAACACAGTAGCATTGATGCTCAACCTTTATCGCATAGAAACAGGATCTACGTGTTATACTTTGAGGACACAATTTTATTAACTAAGCGGCGTAATTTTCGTCAAATTAGGCAGACCGGACAAATGCTGAGCTCAGGACAACGGAAGCGCGGATGTGGTGCGCCTTCCTCAGATGCGGATGCGGTGCATTGAACTTTGGCCTGCGGACCCGCGACGGAAGGGCGGGTCCGCATCCGCGTTCACTGGTGCAACGCCGACCATTCAACTTCCTTTCCACGAGGGGCCGCTTTGATCCCTTTACTTTTTTGATGCTGCTCCCATTACGCAGCTCATTGCAAGTATTGCTGTGCCGTACCATTTGACTTCTTTTCCGTGAGAGGCAGCTTCAGTCCCTTCACGTTTTTTGACGCTGCTTCCATTGCACGTAGTACTGTCCTGATCCTCTATTTTTCCTTCACTGCTCCTTTCCACCGCGCGCTCTTCGTATCGACTTAACCCGGTCTCATTGATGATCAATTTGTGTTTTCCGCACTTTGGTTGCGTGAGAGTTTTAGAAAGGCATTTTAGATCGCAAACTTAAAATTACAACGTGGACTATGACAATATATTCATGCTTATTTTTTAAAAATTATTTTGTGTCATTGTAACAGTGGCTGGTCACTATTTGTAACATCTTGTTCAGCATTCGCTGAACCTTAATAGGGTACATCACGTAAAATAGATGCAGGTATGAGCTACCTACACCATGAGTCGGTGCAGTTGTTCTCTCTGCTTTTCGTGCTGGAACCTCCTCTTTTCCAGAGAGTCTGGAATTAAGGGTAGTATTTGTTCTTATGTAGTGAATGATGGTGCGTTATGGCTCTTCATCTTCAATGACGCATTGGTATCTTTTTGTGTTTTTAAAATTGTCATTTGAATTTCATGTTATGGTGTTCATCCGATTAAAACCCACTTTATAACTAGGAAGAAAACTGGCTCAGAGGCAAGATTTGCGACGTTTTAAGCATTCCATCATTTCATGTACACAAGCAATGTTGGAAAAAATTTTTTTGTTAAAATTATAACACTGGACAAGCTGAGATATACTTAGTGGGTTCAGTGACTTCTAGGGCATCCTAAGGAAACCTCATCCTACGTTTCTAAATTCGCTTAATGTAAAAAACTTCACGTAAATGTAAAGTAGACTGATTGAAAAATTGTTGGGCGTGAGAGTGGCAAAAATGGCATAAATTTACCATATTATGAGATGATGCAATCGAGAACTGCATATTCGAAGATAAATTAGAGATTAAACTCATTTCAAAACAATTGACCTATCATTTTGGACCATCAAGTAGAGGGAAGACTGCTATTTCTTTACAGCTAGCATCATCAAAACATTTGTTTACAGGAAATAACATTGATGTTCATCTTTAAATACTTCCCAGTACTTTTCTCATACATTTTAAGGGGTATCGAGTTTCAAGCCTTAAGTCTAATGCAGTTGAAATAGTTGTGAAATCCAGTTTTGTTACTAAAAAGGAGTTTGAGTTTACTTCGGTTACTGGTCAAATGGTGGTGATGGCCGCTTCGAGAGGACTCGAGTTGTTCAAGATTGCCCGCATCATTAAAAATGTTACTCATTAAATTATTCAGGGAAAACTGAAAAAGATCCGAGAGCTTGAGTGTATCTTGGTATTTTAATGAATTATTCAGCATAACGCATGATAAATCAGGAATGATCTCAGTCCCGTATTTTAACTATGTTTACAGTCTCCATGGGTTATTAAAATTATCGTTGTGATTGCTCGTGAATTATCTTCTTTTTTAAGAGTTTGCGTCCTTCTTTACTCTTCACTGTTATTAATTTGGGAGCTACTACTTACTTTATTTTAGAAAGTTACTGGAGGTGGGATTCCTTTGCTCTTATCGAGTCGTTCTTAATCGAAAAATTTTCCTAGTGAAAAATTATCCACGTAGTTAAAAATGAAAGCCCAAAAACACCCATACATGACTCACGCAAGAAAATTGTGATCCCGACGGGATCTATTTGGATTATGTTGACTCAAAAGATAATTATTGACGGCAGTCTAAAAGCACCGTCGAAACAGCAATATTTGCTAGCGTCAAGTCTGAACTCAAATAGAAGATGGGTGTTCAAAGTCATTTCGATACAATTAGGCGCGAAATGGTAGTATGAAGCATTGAACACACAATTTCGAATGCACACCACGATGCAAAATTTCAATGTTTCAGCAAAACCTCATGGTAGTAGTAATTTATTCTTAGAGCATTCTCTTTATAAAAAAGATTTAATATCGCTCCTCGTTATACTTCACTGTAAAGGGTTCAAACCAATAGGAGTATTAGTATTCGTGATGTTTCCGGGAAAAAAATTTTCATTTAACTGAAAGAAATCAAAATCGGTTGACATTGAAAATTAAGGAGTTCTGTGCTTTTAAAACGAGAAGTTTCGGAGTTTTATTAAACTCCCTGACTACGTAAGTTTAGATTCCTGGGTGATTATTTGGGTTTTTCGGCTAATCTTTTGATAGAAAATTATGTTCAGTCTTATTGTTGCAGGATTGCTTCCTTCATCGCTAGCGATGCATGGCACTGCCCTTTAAATGCATCGTCCGTTGCGTATTATTTGACCAAAATTTATCGTATTCTTGCCTTAACGAACAAATCTTTTCTTGTTCTTGTTGGAGTTACTCTGTAGAATTTTTTCTTTGATTTTGGTATAGCATCTAGAACTATAGCACCCCATCCGATCTAGGGTCCAGAGTTTCAGCACTGTTTTCCTACACTGATCAATGGTTAGAACTATATTTTCAACTAATTCATGCCGTCGGGTTATTTAAATATTGTTTGAATAGTTATTATAATTCAATAAAAAATATTTCATTTTTTTTGCATATTTCAGGTCATCGTAGCAGTGCACCTGGCAGTGTAAGTTTTTTAAAGTTGATTTGGCTATTTATGCATCCTTGGTATCACAACCGCCAAGTCGATCGCAGCGCTACATTGGTTTGCTGCATCGTTACAACGACGTGAAATTTTCACAATAATTTGAATTGTTCCAATATGCACCTCTAGGTCGCAGGAAATGGAAGTTAATTTGTGAATTGTTCATTTTATTTGTGTTTTAACGCGTCACGAAAAGAAATTTTTTCTATCCAACCTTACTAGGAAAATGAATAAAAAATGGTCCAGGGCTTACAACGAGAGCAGAAAACAACTCCTCTTTAATGTATTTTTATTAGCAAGTACGTACACTTCCAATTTATTGAAGTATTATTTTCGCTTCTCATTTTGAACGCATGTTTTTTATGATGGCATTGATCCGTTATGACTGAAAACATTAAAAACATTATTCTTGGTGCTTACAAATCCCGTCGTTGATTTAAAAAAGGTCCCATAAAACTTTTGATGTTCCCGGTATCAAGTAGGAGAAATTCAATCGTTCAGTTAATTTTTTAGCAATCGAGATTTAGTAATCAATATTTTACAACTCAATCACAACTGATATATCAAGTATTTATGATGTGTAGTTTAATATTAGGTAACTGAACATTTTTGGACACCTGACAGTACTAAAGAGAGCATTTGATGAAGCAAGATTTGTTACATCAAATTGGAAATGAAGTTTTTGTGAAACTAGACGAGCAATATTTGTTACCTGTGAGTGAGAATTCAATTTTTGTTCGAATACAACGCACAAAATTTGTTATCTCATGATGCGCATGATTTGGTGATTCAGCTTTAAGTTTTTAGTCTCTTTAAGTTTGCACAACTGATTTTGTACCTTTGATTAAACTTGGTATTCATCACAAGTTGAGGGAAAAGATTAAGTACCTCTAATTAAGAAGGATGTTTTTGTTAAATTTGGCGCGATGTTCAGTTTAGCAGGGTCACCTTCGGTGACGCTGGCGCACCGTGGGAACACGTAACTGTGCCGTGGGAGTCGTGGCCGCTAAAATGGTGCGAATGTCTCCTCGAGCGCGAGCCTCTCTCAGGGCGCATGTTGCTGCGCCGCTGTGGGCTGTGCGTGCAGTGCTGTGGTTGTGCAGTGCTGCACCGTTGCTTATGTAGGGCTGCACCGTTGCTTATGTAGTGCTGCACCGTTGCTTATGTAGTGCTGCACCGTTGCTTATGTAGTGCTGCACTGTTGCTTATGTAGTGCTGCACTGTTGCTTATGTAGTGCTGCACCGTTGCTAATGTAGTGCTGCACCGTTGCTTATGTAGTGCTGCACCGTTGCTTATGTAGTGCTGCACCGTTGCTTATGTAGTGCTGCACCGTTGCTTATGTAGTGCTGTGATAGTGCAGTGCTGTGATGGTGCAGTGCTGTGATGGTGCAGTGCTGCACCGTTGCTTAATGATGCTGCTGTGTTGTGATAGTGCAATAGTGCGATAGTTAAAATATGGCGTTAATACCGCAGTTATACAGAGGTTCAAGCACTGCTGTAGTATATGGGTTCAAGTTTTACGCTTATTCTATAGGAATACGGGGGTTCAAGTCCTGCAGTAATGCAGGAGGTCAAAAATTGCCCTCATACAGGGGTTCAAGTACTGCAGAAATATTGCGGTATTGTAGGGGTTCAAGTGCTTTGCTAATACAGGGGTTAAAATATTGAGCTAAAATCTGCAGTTTTACAGGGGTTCAAGTACTGCAGTCGGGGTTCGAGTACAGCGGAAAATTTTCTGTAATACAAGAGATTTTGCGTTGTACTGTAACTCCCTGACAGTTATCGTGGAATCTTTTCACCATCCAGTCTCTGAAAACGTTCACTTGAAAGTGTGTTCTGTACAGCAAAAACTGGCAAACGGGCCTGTACTCTGAGCTCGAATAGACGAGCAGGCGCTGCTAGTTCTCAGACAGCTAACAACTCTCCTCACCGTAAACGCGACAATTCTGCAGTGGATCGTGCTGAACATGTTCTGAACAGAATCTGACATTTGTAATTGATTAGAATTACTCCGCGGAACATCACCTGACGAGAATTCGATCCCCTCTTACATCCATAATAAGCGTACAGCCCGACCGCCAATTTCTGAACTGACACCAAAGGATGGCTCACCACTTATGCCAAGTGATCCATGTTTTTGTACGCAATGCAATTACCATGATTTGTCAGTTCACTCTCGAGCGGACTCTGAAACAGCTAATAATACTTTGCTACCTTCTAGTCGAGAAAGTGTATTAATTTACTCACTTTTTCGTTTACATACATATAAATTTTCATATTTTTGAATGAGGTTTTTCTAAGATGTTCAACAAGTCACAATTTACTCTGACCCCAAAATCACTATAATTTGAACTGTGCATAGCAAATGTTCCAATGAACGCTATCTATAATATTCCCGATGCACAGTGGATAAAAATACGCGTGAATTGCGTAAAATTTGTATTCAAAGCTTATTTATAACCATGCTTGACATTGAATGCATTGTGACAAGTCAACTGGAACCAGGCCTACACGTTAATCTACCACTTGAAAAAATCCAAATTCCTTTGTTAGTTCTTGATGCTTTGAGAGAATTCATGAAAAATTGCTAGTTCCCACATCGAGAACTCGTGAGAATTTGTTGTCTTTCCCACTCGTACGAGTACTATAGGCATCATAGGAATGCACTCGATGCATGTGCAACGCCAGCAATGACAACGTAGGCAATTTTTTTGTTCATTTTCAGGAGAGGAGACGTCACACAAGCAATCGAAGACCTCTGAACGAAGGAAACGAAAGTGGCTATTCCCTTTTTATTTTGTAAAAAATTCGTCGTTCAAATGACAAACTGTGTTGTCCAGTGGAGGTGAACAGTGGACTGCGTCGATGACTCCACCGTGCTTTGACATTTTTACTAATTTTGCTTGCCCATGTGAGATTTGCTCTTACAAATAAGAGGTTCAGCTGCGCCAGAGTGTCTTCGTAGCTTCCTTTGCTAATTATAAGTAAAATTCATTTTCATTTGCGGGGCAGCTCTAAAAGTCGAGTTGGCCCATTTAAATTTTGGCCCATTGTGAATTTAGGCGCACAACCTCGGGATGGAGTAAAATGTTCCCTAGCACATGACACAAACTGGACTAAGTGACTCGAAGTGTGGGACTGATATCCAAACTGTATTTATTAAGATTATACGGCATTATTGAAAACTTTCAACGATGGGAATTTATACATTTTTCTGTGTGAAGGTATCACACTAGATCAACGAACAAAGCTTTGGAAATTGCTTTTCATTAATTCACAAAAATCATGAAAAATTTGACTAACTTAAAGAGAGGAGCTTCTTTTCTGAAAGCCTTACACTTCCTTTACTTCTGTCCATGTCTGACTTGCGTAACTAAATTTCATATACCTGATAACTCAACAGCACTTGTTACACTGAGTCAGAGATGAGAGAATTTTTTGACTTCACATGTTTTTCGATCGGATGTAATTCTGAACAATTTCTTCGCCATGAACTATTTATCGTGACAAATGCGAGCAGCGGCACACATTGACAGATGAGCAGCGCATAAAACAGAGCTCAAGTACAGCGCCGACATAGCGGGTTAGAACAGCGGTGTCGCGCGTTCCGCTTTGAGGACGACAGTCCAACACTCCGGTGCGTATTTTAGAGAGCGTGAACACCCAAAAACTCGTGAGTGTGCCGGGATGCCGTTGGTGTCTCAGCAAAAGATGTTCCGTGCTCGTTATAACTTTCGTCTTCCCTAGAGATGACAAAAGCTTCCTGTCATTTCAGACCATTCATTAAAGTTATTTTCAAAGGCCATTTCTCTGTATAAAGCCAAATTTTTGGATATTATGCTAGAGTGTCACGTTTTACCATTCTGGCATTGTCTGGAATATGAAAATGAAATGTTGATTACTTTTACTTCAGATGAGAAGAGCTAATGATCTTTCTATAGGAGAATTAATTACGCGTAAGATCTTTAGTGTGAGCACCAATAAAGAAGCTCAAGTAAAGCAGGTGTTAATTATTATGCAGTACAACTGAGGAAGCAAACTAACTCGACCAAAATAGCGCCTTTGTAGTTCCCATTATAACACCATTTCAAACAAATGTTGGAGTTATTTTCAGGTATTTTACGACAGTTTTCGTGGACCAGGTACGAGGATGTGACTCAGTTGCTAGTAAATGTGGAGCTTTGATATCTTTCAAATAATTTGGAAATAATCTCATTTAAGAAAAAATATAACACTTAGATGCAAAAATGTCCTCCCAAAATTAGCATAAGTGCTACTTTGGTCGTTCTAACGCAAGTTGTGAGTGTTCTCCATCCACTGAGAGATAATTCCTTCTCGTAAATTTAAAATGCCAGCTTTCGTTATTACAATTATGCATATCGAATCACGGACTGTATAAATCGCTATACAGATCCAGTTGTCGAGCAGTTTTTGTTTTTTTCACTGTTTTTCCGCTTCAATCCTCATCGGGTTCACTGAATACTTAGTAAATACATAAATTGACTGTCGTGTTTCACATTTCATTTTTCTTCAACAACTAGTGGCAGGGATGGTAAACCATAAAGTGCTTCGCGTATCTAAGTAGAGGAAAGAATTACTAAAAAGTGAACTTATTCTGCGATCCTGTCAAAATTGTTGGCTTTGAATGCAGTTGCTTTCAACAGTTGTTGCTTGTAACAGAGAAGTTTTTGAAAAACGAGATTTCGCTCGAACTTTCGCCACAATCTTTGCCTTCTCATGCCAGCCTCCGTAGGTGGTCGCTGCAGCTGAGCGTTCCAAGTGACCGAGATAGTGCTAACAGGGCTGTTAAATCCGTTATCGAGGTCTATTAACAGCACAAAACTGTCCGTTACCGGTTGACGAGGTCAAATGGGTGTGCCGCTGTAGTTCAGTGAGTGACCTCTGTAATGGATGTGTCTCCGGGGAGGTCTGCTTAATGACCTCTTTTGATCTATTGACAGCCTCTTCTGCTCTCGCGCAGCATCAAGTCAGTGTGCTGCTTGTGTTCCTGACCGCACATCCGACTTAAGTTGGTGCTTGTGTGCGGTGTTTTCTTCTATGATTATTGGACGAGCTTCTCGGTCTCCACAAACACGCAAAAATTAACAAAAAATGGCCAACACTGATGCTCAAAATTGTCTCGATAATTTTGTGTGCCTCATTCGACGCGTCGCCAATTTTGAGATATGAATCAACTTAGAATGTGCGATTCTGCTCTGATTGACATGTAATGTAGGTCTAGAGAAATCAAAACCCTTCCATGCCACGAAGAGACGTTACTGGTTACGAATTGACTAAAAATGAAACGCTTATCAGAAATTTTCCAACTTGAAAAGAAACATTGGGATATTCTTGTAGGATTATGTACTTAAAAAGTTCGTGTAAACTTGTTTGTGTGAAAACTGTATTTTTTCCAAGAAGAAAATTTTGACCTTTTGCGGAAGTAGAACAAAACAGAGATCCATTCGTCAGTTTTTATTGAGTACGTTTTTTGTGTGAAGGCCCAGAGAACTTTACAATCGTTACTATTATTCACTCTATTTAATGGCAGCCTAGAATATTTAAATCAGGTAATATTATGAGAAGGAAATTACATAAAACAAGTGCACTTTTTCTTAAGTGTGCCGGAAAATAACGCATCTGAGAAATTCCTGTCCCATTTCTCGATCCCTTGCCGAGAAAAGTATGTACGTATATGGACATCGGGCCCAGTATACATACATATCTTAGCACTAGCACAGAAGTTATAATTAACATTACGACGCAGTTTGAACTGTGCGAACTTGAAATGCTATGTTCACAAGCACTCCGTGTGTGCAGTTAATGCTCTCATCTGTTTCGTCTGAAACTTAACGTGACTTTATTAACAAATATTTGATCTATAAAAGTTTGGAATTCTCCCCCTTACGTAACTTTTATGCGTGTCTGCTAGAGAAAAAGACGTTCTGTTAATGAAAAATGTTCCGCTTAAATTTGTTGAACGGAAGCCTGTCATTCACTGGTTGAAACCCTACACAAATCTTTCATGTTGCATCGTTCGTCTGACAAGGTCTTACACGAATTACGATCATGATTTCGTATTTTCTGTGTAGCCCCTCCATAATTTTACTCGAGTTCAATGGTCAAAACTGTTCTGATACCACAATGGTATAATTTGTGAAGGCAGGCTTTAAAAAGTCAATAACAGTTGTCAGTTCGTACCTCGATGTCAGAGCCAGTTATTGCGCAGTGATCTTGAGCGCCATTTGGTTCTTGTACATTTTTAGGTGAGGCGGGAGCGAGACAAGCCGTGTCACCATCTCCTATCTGGTAGTTCGTCATCTTACAAATGATTCCCGCTTACTAATAGAAACAGCGCGCACACTTAATACGTAAGTCACCACAAATTGATCACTCGCAGATAACAGTGAATAGTTGAAATTGAATCATGTTGTGCTTGCAGTATATACGAAGATTGGCTTGCAATTGGAAACTTGTAGTTAAGTTTAGCGAAATAATAGTTCCAGCTAAATTCAGAACGTGATAGGCATCAATCATTGCTCTTTGTATTTTGGATAAATTGAGTTCACTACTTGACTTGTAACGGAACTAACCAGCAGCATATTAAACGTCACAAATTAAACTGGTATTTCTTTGAATAAATAGTTTCAACCTTCATTTGTATTGTATGTTACTATCACCTAAAACAACATAAACAGTTTCTTTGGTTGAATGTTGTCACTCCTTAATTGCAATAATTGTCAGTTTTGATATTCGTTTAATTTTGTAAATAAAAGAAAAATGCCATAAAAACTGAAAGTAACAGAACTCTTTTTATGTTTTCTTTTAGGCAAACTGGGCTTTTATAAGTTTTTCAGCAAGAGATCTCACAGACAGGCCAGACAAAAACCGTTCAACGGCTGCTTCCTTTGTTGAAAAGTGGTTCGTATGAAGCTACTTAAATAATTCTAAGCAGTCCTTATCTTTCCGGTTCCTAATGTCAACGATCGGAGATCCGTGACTTGAAAATTTATAAGTGACATGTTTCGACGCTATAAATCGTAGTAAATTCCCTACGAGAGTCATTCTCTTTAGCGTCCATGTATCCATTAGGGATGGAAGTGTGATATGAAACATAAGATCACTCAAGAGAGCGTATACGAGCGCGACTTCTGATTGCATTTTGATTTTTGAACGTATCGAGCTCTCAACAGAGGAGGTTGGTGATGAAATTATATGCGAGCGTGTGTTCAGTAATGAATCCATTAGTGAACAAATGAATAACGAACCTCCGTTATCTCGTTATAATTAAAATATTCAGCTTTTCACTTCCTATTCTCCAGTCTCCTTCACATTCACAGGTTTTCATTACTTTGTTTGTTCAGTTTGGTGTGGCTTCTGACGTGATAATGCGTTCAGTTTTGAAAACCTGTGGTCCGACTAAGTATTGCGTGTTAGGAGGGAATAACTCGATGAGTCATGACGTTCTTTCTGCTTTTGAATTAGGCGCTAGAGTCGAGAAAGTTCAAGTCAAATCTGCAAGACGTTGATGTCAAATGTTAGCCGATCGGGAATCTTAAGATCAAAAAGCAGTTACAGGTGAGAAAAATGTTTTATGAAACCGCTTATGAAAAAGTTATTTTTTTATTGTGAGAAAGGATTTTATTTTCAAAATATATTTTTTCGTGATATGTAGTGAAGAAGCTTTCGTGATGCTCGTCTGAAATTTGAGAAAACTAGCGTTTCCAACCAATGTTGGAGGCTAAACAACGCGAGGATCGAGTATAAAAGAAAAACGTCAGTTTTGGAAGAGTACAAGTAAAACATTTCACAGAGCCTGTGAGCGGAAAAAAGCTCGTGAAAAGCGAAAAAATCATTGCACATTTCCTTCAAAAGAACACAGCTAAAAATATCTGAAAAATTTCAGTGCTATGTTCATGGATTCTGGGAGTCTAAGATCCCTGATGCCAAACTGGTACAGTATCCGAAGTTTGTTCATTAAAAAGAATGAACTCTCATCCGAATTCGAGTTCATTGACGTGCTTCTAGGCAGGTCATATTTTGGGGCCATGTGACTCTTACCACCAGTTAAGTTTCCCCCTCTTCGTGGCTTCCCTCCAATGGAGGAAATTATTCCGAAATTAACTTGATGGTTGTAATTCCGATGGAATCTACCTAAATAGGTAGGTTCCATCGGAATTTCGCATTTCACGTTTCACTCTACCCTTCAAAGTAACTGAATTGCTTAGAATACATAACCGATCAATTAATCAGAGAATAAAGAGGTAATAAAAAGTGAAAGTTCCACAGTGTTAATAAAAACTTACCCGAGTATGCTAATCAATAGACAATCATAAATTGTTGAGAATATACACCTTAGCTCCAACCTCGTCTAGAAATCATAATTACGGCTACGTTTCCCTTCAGCTCAAACTCGAAAGTGAGCGCTTGCTTTTTGCTCAGCTACATGCAAGTATCTACGGAATTGTGTTCATGAAGTGCTTGGTTTCAAGTTCAAGTTTTTTCTCCGTACACGCCCTCTCTTGCTCACTAACTCTAGCCTCTTGTTTCTTCCGGAATTCAAGACCAGAAACATTGCCAGCTAACAATTCTGTCTCACTCTAACTTGAAGTCTCTACATCTCACTGTAAATAGTTTGAAGTGCTCATGTTTCTGCCCCAATTACGAAATATCACATATGATTACTCAAATTACAGAAACTATGGTAATTGTGGTGTGGTGAGAAGCGTACGGACCGCACCTGTCTCTGGCCTGCGTAACACATGGTCATATTCAGCCAATTATAGGATGTCGTTGAGCATCGTCGGTTTTTTCCGTCCCACTGCGAGTTTGTTGTGGGATATAAAAGGTCTACTAGGTCTAACTTACGCGTCGATTCGACGTTGATTCCCAACGATTATTATTGGATTAAAGAAATACTCCGAGAACGCGAAAATAAGCTTTAATATGTCAATGGCGGCTATTTTTCGATTTAATCCTGTTGTAATTATTTGCGTAAATTTGATTAGCTGGAAAAGTTCTTGAGACGAATGATTTTAATTCAAAATACCTCTTGTTTTCATTTACGTGAAAACTGAAATATCAAGGTCGAGTTCCCTCAAAATTTGACATATAGTTTCCATTTGAACTTCCACTCTTAAAATATGAAATTTCTGAATTTTTGTGTGCACTTATAAAATCGAGGGAAATGTACCGATGATCTCCAGCCTGCGAATTTATTGGGTTAGAATCACTCATCTTCCATGAATGTTGGCCTGCATTTGGCCATCAATGCCCAAGCTGGTCTGCAAACTAGGTTGGATTATGGAAACATTTTGCGTCGACATAGCGAACAGCTCTGGCATCAGTTCTCCTAAGTCAGCTTCACAACTCGTGTACGCGAGCTGCTAGAATTGAAACGTTCTGACACACGATTTTTCGTAAAATGTTCACAAAAAATTACAGTTCTGTGCGTTTGGGCTGTTGTACTTTGCATAACAAAGTCGACATTGAAGAACACACACTATCGTTTACAAATGCG
>JACJUY010006670.1:0-12840 GCA_014220935.1 Platorchestia sp. MABIK
AGCGTGCTTTGTATGAAAGGGGTCTGACTGTGGATGTGGCAAGAGGGATGACTGCGGACAGAAGTGAGTGGGGGCAGTGCATAAGAAGGTTATTTTTATTTTTGACGCTGTATTGGGAGCTTGCCCGCGTTGATGGGGTTGACCTGTTCTGTGCGGAGGAAGGGGCTGCACTCAATGAAGCGGTCGGGGTAAACCAGCTGTGGCTGTCGGGCCTGACTGCGGAAGGTGATTGTGCTGGGCTGCTGCTGATCCTGGCAGTTCTGATGCGGCCAGTGCTGCCTGTCTCGCATCCTTGTGACTAAGGGTGTTGTTTGTGGCCTGCTGTCGGCTACCCTCCCATAGGGAGGAGAGGCCTGGTAAATGTATGCAAAATGAAAAGCATACCTTAATAGAAACTAATTACTTTGTGAAATGGTAGTAGTTGTGTAAAATTACAAACCTTCATTGGAGAAAAGAACTTTTATCAAAAGTACGATTTCAAGATTGGACTCTGCTAAGAAGGAAAGGTTTCTGGTTGGTTCAGAGGTTCCATTGTACTAGATGGACATGAGAATTAAGCAAAACCATGTTATCAGCAATAACAGCAGGATTTCTGGTCTGTGTGCCGCGTCTTCTGCTCTGTAAGGAAGGGAAAGTGTTTTAGTGCATTGTTCAGAGGTTTCACCATGCCAGGTAGACATGGGAATTAAGCAAAGCTGTGTTATTAGCAATAGAAATAGGATTTCAAGGCCCGTACTCTGTAAAGTAGGGATTAGCGATAGGATTTCATGACCTGGACTCTGTAAGGAAGGCAAAGTATTTTGATGCATTATTCAGAGCTTTCACTGTACTTTGTGGACATGAGAATTAAGCCGAGCTGTGTCACCAGGTGGAGAACGTGATGGAAGACATTGACCTGCGCGTGCTGGTGACGCGTGCAGAGTTTGAGGAGCTCATTGAAGACCTGGTCCAGAGGTCTTCCCAGCCCGTCAACGACGCCCTGGCCATGGCGGGGGTGGACATGAGTGTGGTGGACCAGCTCGTGCTGGTGGGCGGCTCCACTAGGGTGCCTGCCGTCCAGGATCACCTCCAGGTCTGTGTGACGCGTCTCTTGCTCAGGGTCCTTGCTTTTCTCTTCTTGTGTTTCGTGAAGGCAATCCTCCAGGTGTGTGCGCCTCATCTCCTGCTCAGGATTCTTGCATTTGTCGTTTTTTGTGAAGGCAATCCTCCAGGTCTGTGCGCTTCATCTCCTGCTCTGGATTCCTACTTTCTTTTCTTGTGTTTTGTGAAGGCAATGAATATTGTTGTACTACAGCTCTTCGTTGGTGGGAGGATGGGAATTGCAAGGCTCCTTATTGGGGTTGCGTAATTTTCGTGTCCATGGGAATTAGTGCTCCCAGAAGAACATGCGAGGTTCTGAGCTGAATGTTACGGTAGACCCCTTTTGTTGAAATAGAGCATTTTTTTTGTTTTTGTTACAAACCATCTTTTTCTGGTTCACTGCCGTCTGTCTTTTTTCGACCTCCATTGCTTTCTTTTTAAAGTTTTATTTTGCTTCGTGAATTTCTTACAACCGTTCAGTTTTTCTGCTCAGGGTGTTGGGACATACTTTGTGCATAGATACTCAGTTGAATTCTACACTAAATGATGTCTCCCTCGCTTTTTCTCTCTGGAGCAATTCAGTTGTGGGTAGGAAGGCTTGAACTAAGTTACAATCTCATACAATTGCTTGGCTTGTAGCTGGCCATAACCCGAGTGGGGTTTCGACCTGCCTCTCAATTCTGTGGTAACTCTATATTGTGGAGTTCGTTGTTTCAGTGCAAATATGGAATGTTAATAATATTGTTAGAATTGATAGGTTATCTTTGAACCTGACGCCATATTTCTGCTCTTGCTGTAGCAGAGTCTAGCTTGCATATTTTCAGTGCACTTATCGTGCATTATTTTGCCCAACTTGAAATCTTGGCTCACTCTTCCAACAACATCACAAAAACTTGATGCCATTCTGTGCTTCTGACAGATTTGATCTCTCTCATCAAATTGATTTATTTTGTTTGTGACCATTATCCTTGAACCTGAAGCGCTGGTAACCTACTTACAAACTACTACTACTACTACTACTTGTTCGTGACCTTTTTGCCTTGAATGCGTGTGCAGAAACTGTGGGGCCGCGAGTTGTCTCGCAACATCAACGCTGACGAGGCGGCCGCTATGGGTGCCGTGTACAGGGCGGCAGACATGGGACAAGGCTTCAAAGTCAAGACCTTCCACGTCAAAGAGACAAACCTTTACCCTATTGAGGTGACGCTGCACGTGTATTTGTCCGTTTTCGAGTTGAGGATCAGGTTCAACTAGTCTTAGAAAAAAAACATCTGACCTTTCGTTTTGGAGTTGAGGATGAGGTTCAACTAGTGTTAGTAGTGCTGAATATTCATGTGTGCTCAAAAAAATCAGCTCTGGCCTTTTGTTTTTAAAAATAGATTACATAATGTCGAAAAATCTTACAGGAAGGTATTGTTGAGCTCAGCATGAATTTGAGTTTGTTCTGTAGCTGTGCCGATATCTTCCTCTTCGTTATGTTCATGTTAACATCGCCAGTTGAATTAAAATCCTTCTCTAATTATCCAAAGTTGAAATCTACATTGTTTTTGTACAACTGAATGTGTAGTTAAGTTCATGTTCATAATTAAATTTCTGTGATCATTCATTTTTTTAAACACCTACAGCTCCTGCTGTAGTGGCTAAATTAGGAGAGGACTCTTATTCTGGTAATGAATCTCATTCAAAAGAGTACATAGTTATCAGTTTAATGAATAGTACACCTAGTGAAGATTAGCTTACACTGTGCCTTGTTTCTTTTGTACCTGAGACCATAGAAATTTGTCCTGTTGTTGCCCCTCGTGGATAGGTGTAAGTGATACCTCCTGTTGTAGGGTCAGTTTTAGAAAATGAATCTCATCCAAAAGAGAACATAGTTCTCAGTTTGATGAATAGTACACCTCGTAGAAATTAGCGTCCGCTGTGCCTTTTTTCCTTTTGCTCCTGAAGCTATAGAAGTAATAGATATAACTTCTGCTATTGTTGCCTTTCGTTTGTATGAGTGAAACCTTTTGTAGGTTGAGTTTGACCGGATGACGGAGCAGGAGGGCGGGCAGCAGGTCGAGAAGACGGTGCGCCGCTCCCTGTTTGCGGTGGGCAACATCTACCCTCAGAAGAAGGTGATGACCTTCAACAAGAACACGGCGGACTTTGAGTTCAGGGTGAACTACGGAGACATGAGCGACCTCATGACGCCCTCGCGTCTCAAGTGAGTGCTTCTCTGTCCTGCCCTGCTCGTCTTGTGTTCTATGCTCTTCTGCTTACAATCTGTATACAATCTTCGTTCTACAATCTTCTAGTTAATGAAATTATATTTGCTACAATTTTATTACATGGTAGCGCTCTTTTGAAGTGTCTGCTTGGTATAATGCCCTTCTTGATGCAATGAACTACACTTTAATGCAGACAGTACCGCACACGCTTTTGAGGCAAATGTGAACTAATAGCAAGTATAGATATCATCCCCTGAGCATATTTACAAAGAACCTGAAGAGCGCTCCTGCTATACATCACACGACGTGTTCCCGTGCAGGCAGCAATTCGGCAGCGAGAGCCTGCTGCTGAGGAAGGCTGCTGTCGGCGACGTGTCGAGTCTGTACGAGAAACACGTGGCGCAGGGCGGCGCGGAATTTAGAGGTAATTCCATCATTTGCATCTTAGGCTACATGCTTCTCTTTTGTGTTGCGCAATTCTTTGTCATCAATAACCACAATATTCGAGTGAGTTAATGATTGCTAGATGTCAAATTGCCCACTTGTTATATGCTGCAGCATTTAGCTCAATTCTTTATTAACTCACGGGCCTTACTTTGGTTTCCTAGAGCACTCTGGAATTAGTGCAAAGCTATTCTTTAAATGTCCAAAAGTCAATGTGTCAATATTAGAGTAAACGCTTAGTAATTTATAGTTGTATTTTTTCGAAATACTGACAAAAGAAGACTATTTTTAATAGCACTAACAGCCACGACGCTGCGCTGGTGCTGCATTACAGACGTTGCTATGAAGAATCATGGCTATAACTTTGCCCCCTTCAGGAGGATGCAGTTATTGTATTCATGGGAATTGGTGCTCCAGGGGGAAAAAGGGAGGCCCGAGCTGAAGGTTAAGTAGGCCTTCCTTTTGATGAAATAGAATGTTTTTTATTTGTTACAGACCACCAGTTTTCGGTTCTCTGCTGCCCCGTTTTCAGCACCCACTACTTCTTTCTTCGACTTTTATTTTGTTTCATTAACTTCTTTCCTATCTTACTGTTTCTATGCGGAGGGGATCTTATGTGGGACCTTGAAACTTACGTTCTCTAAACTCCAAGCTAAAAGGTGCCTTTGGAACAACTTTGTTGTGGTTAGGTAGAGTGCCTTCCTCTTTGGAACACCTTTGTTGTGGTTAGGTAGAGTGCCTTCCTCTTTGGAACACCTTTGTTGTGGTTAGGTAGAGTGCCTTCCTCTTTGGAACACCTTTGTTGTGGTTATGTAGAGTGCCTTCCTCTTTGGAACACCTTTGTTTAAGCAGACTTCAACTCATGTAATGTATAATACAAAGAAGAACTAGAGTAAAAAGGAATATTACATTTATTGGATACATATCGGAAACGTTTGCAATAAATGTAATGTTCGTTTTACTCTGGTTCTTCTTTTCATTCTAAGAGTAAGATTCTCTACGAATCGTCATGTTGGAAGTATGTAATGTAAAACATTACTTATGTGGCAGGCATCAAGGCGCACTTCTACCTGGACGGATCCGGTATCCTGCACGTGGCGGACGTAGAGCTGGTGGTCGAGCGCAACGTCACCATCCAGCCTCCCAAGAAGACTGACGACGAGAGCGCCTTCACCAAACTCGGCTCCACCCTCAGCAAGCTCTTTGGTGAGTGGGCACAGAGCTTTGGAACTCGCGTGTTTGAGAACATGATTTCTTTTGAAACTGTTCACTTGTGTGTTAAACATCATGTTTTATTTGAACAACTCTGTGGTGAGTAGTTGTGTTAAATGTGATTTACTTGCTTTTGTAAGTTTGCAGCGATATGCCCGATGTTACAAAGCTTTAGTAACATTTACACTACGACTAAATTTTGTTTTCTTATTGCTAATAGAAGTTCGTTCCTGGTGGATATGTTCTCTATAGGCCCCCTATGATGTTACAAGCGACGATATAAGCTTTTGTGCTGTGCGACTAAAATTTTGCTCTCTCCATCTTCATCATACTGTACTAACTAAGCACTTCTTCGAGCTGTGAATCTGCTGTGTGCAAAACACGAATTATCATTCATGCTTCATAGTTCATTTTGCTTCGGATGCAAATTTATAGATTCATCGCTGATTTGGTGAAAAGTATCATAAAGCGTTGAGATATGCTGTCATGATCATTGTTGATTAGGTGAAAAGAACTATAAAGTGTCGAGATGTGCTGTCGTTGAAGTTAGTGTGCAGTATTCAGTGTTGGGTGATAACGCGCCGTGTGTGTCAGGTGGAGAAGACGAGGCAGGTGATGACGCTGCTGCCGGCAACGCTACAGACGACGCAGAGGCTGCAGGCAAACCTGCCGGCGAGGCTGACGCGGCGGCTGCCAACGCTACTGGCGCAGGTGTGTGGGGCGTGCTCTTCTTTCGTGTTGTGTGTTACCTTGAAAGTTAGGGCACGGTGTGTCCAACTTGTGCTGTTTGAACACCATGTGTGCAACATGACGATGAAGAATGTGGTGTGTGCAATCGGAAACGTGGTTTGTGCTGCATGATAAATCCGGAAAAATGTCAGCAATGTTCCGTTGCAGGTTTAGAAAGACAGCACAGATTCCTGTGTCGCTCAAGTTTGAACAAAAGTAAGCACATGAAGTTTATTTTAGATCATAGTCGGCAATGTTTCCTCTCTTTTTGATGCTTAATCAGACTACTGTTTTTTTTTCATGAGTCAATCTTGGTTAACTTTAATATGCAAGTTAATTTATTTCCATCGTTAAACGTCAATATTTTTGCAATCAATCATCTCCTAACCAAGAAGTGTATTTTGTTCTCGCTGTAAATTTCAAGACGCGCACCATGAGTTGGGATAGATGATCAGTGCATGCGTTTAGCCCCACCTTCTCCAGGATGTGAGCATTACCATGAGGCTTCTGCTCTTTTAACCTCTTGAGTGCAATGCGTGTCCTTATTCAAGTTGCTCATCATGAATCTTTGTTTTATTTAAAAACGTGGCTCGCCCTTGGTAGCGCACAACAAATAACGAGGACCACGCTGATTATGATAATTTACAACCATTATGAAAACGGGTGCAACCATTATCAGTAAGATAATGAAAATGGGACACGATAATGGCTGCAACCTCAACACCTTGAAAATCTAGCAAGAACCACGTTGGGGTTCTTGGTGTATTGTAGAGCCACTAACGCGTGCGTGTGGGCGTGCAGATGCAGCACCTGAGGCGCTGGTGCAGCTGGTGGTCGAGAAGCTGGTGCTGAACAGCTCCGTGGACGTGCTCGACCTGCCGCTGCTGCAGGGCGAGCTACTCGACCAGTCCATCAGCAAGTGAGATACTCCTGCTGCTTTTGCCTGCAATCCTGCCATCTTGAATATGAATCCAGCACTCGTGTTAGATAGTTTCTTGTCTACCCCTTGGGGCATTCGTGCTGATTTTGGCGTCAATGCTGCTGTGTTGAATACGAATCCAGTTATCTTAAGATAATTTCTTGTCTACCTCTTGGGGTATTCGTGCTGATTTTGGCGTCAATGCCGCTGTGTTGAACGAATCCAGCTCTCGAAAGAGAATTTCCTGTATATTCCTTGGGGCGTTTGGGCTGGTTTTGGCGTCAATGCTGCTGTGTTGAATACGAATCCAGCTCTCGTAAGAGAATTCCCTGTGTACCTCTTGGGCATTCTTGTTGCTTTTGGTGTGCATGCCACTGTGTTGAATACGAATCGAGCATTCGTGCAAGATAATTTCCTGTATGTAACTTGAATTGAGCTACCTTGGTAATAAACCATATGAAGTGTGAGCTAAGAGGGAAAGTTTTGAGGTTATGAGGTTACACGCGTCCTTATTTTACGCCAGTTTAGCCTTGCTAAGAACTATTAAGGCTATCCAAGAACTACTAAAGCACATAAATAAGACTGTGTTGGCTGTCATAGTACCACTTTTAGTACTACTGATGCCCATAAATAATGTGTTGGCTGCAGGTTGTCAGCTATCAACGCGGCAGAGGAGGAGCGGGAGCGCCGCGAGGCAGCACGCAACTCCCTCGAGACGCTCATCCTGGACATCAGGGACAAGATGAGCCAGGACGACTACATCGCTGCATCCCTCCCTGATGTGCAGGAGAAGCTCGCGTCCGCCTGCAACACGGTGAGCCTACTTCTTCTTGACTCGTTACTGCGATATGACCCATCGATGGGTCGTGCTTAAATTCTTCCTGCTGCGATTCGACCCATCAATGTGTCCTTTCTTGCCGTCTCGAAATCATATTTTGCGTGGTTCTGCAAGCTGTTGCAAGATGGGCTTTACTGATCTCTTCAGAATTAAGCACATGAATGTTGTTGTTCGTTACAGTGGCAGAGGGCGAGCTAACTCGATTTAAAGCATCCAACTTGACCTGTTTGATTCACAGCACGTTGTTCATTACAGATGGAAGACTGGCTGTACGAAGACGGTTTCCACGCAGAGGCAGACGCTTACAAATCGCGGATAAAGAAACTCGAGCAGACGTTCGGGCCTGTGCGCAAGCGCGTCGAAGAGCACAAACAGCGACCTCAAGCTCTACAGGCAAGGCTGCAGGCAGTGATCGCGGCCATAGTCGCCGTGCTGCTAACCCTCGCTGTTATGGCTGTGGTCCGCCGTGTGACGCTGGCTGACAGCCAAAACTGGCTGACTGACTGCCGCAACTGGCTGGCACCCGTGCACTGGCTTGAGGCTGGTGTGGCGGGGTGGTTTGAGCGAAGTGGCTTATTGCACGCTGTCCAGAGCTGGCTGGAAGGAGACAGCCCTCTGGCATCCTTAGCTAGAGTTTTGATGGTCATTCTCCAAGTGTTATCGATTGCTGCTGGTTGGTGCGTGCAGTTAGTTTGGTGGGTCGTGTCTGGATATGCTTTCCTTTATTTGTGGAAGAATGCGTGTAGGTTGTGGAAGTGGGTGTGGGAGGGGAAAGGGCAGGGGGTTGGGAGAGAGCGAGTCAGATGGGGAGCGAGAGGGAGAGGCCAGAGACTAGGGGAAGGCGCACCTCTTCAAAGATTTCCGTCTAGCAAGAGCTAGAATTGTATCTACTTAGTTTGTACTGGTACTAGAAGGTTTTAACCAAACATGCGTTGCAAGCAACCTACGTGGTTTCAAGTATTGAAGCTACGAAGAAATCTCTGAAAACTGTACACATTTAGTTTTTCTATCTGACATTCACTACGGGGAGGGCGCATAGGGGTGTTGTCCATAATTTGAAATTCTTGCTCAAAGGACGTTAGGATTATGTGCCTCAGCAGTGAGGCATATGACTGGAGACAGCAAAAACCAAAGGTGCAACCGTCAAGTTGTGAGCATCTTTGGAAGCTTTGCTATTCAATTCTTCATTCGTCTTTCCTGCGTTAGTGACCAACGTTTGATCAAGTCAGGCAATCGTGTAGAACAGCGTTTGTCCTTCTCTGGTTTGTTTCTTGTCTAAACATTTCGGTGCAAGATTGTGTACAAAATTGCGCATGTCAAAGTATCCATGTTGGTAAACCCTGTGCTTCGCATCTCGAGTGAATCGAGTGCCGGGTCACAGCCCGGAACTATTTTCCTGTCTATGACTGAACTAATTTAGCAGTGGAATAAGTTATTCTTTTACTACTGTTCGAGTAAAACTTGCTTCACTCAAAGAAGGTCGTGTAGCTGTCTTGATTTTATACGTAATGTTGGTTGTATATCGTGTATGAAGCTTGTTCTTTTCTTAAATATACTTTAGACGTGTATTCATGACGCTTATTATCTGGTCATTTGTTACGATTTCTAACATCTATGTAAAGTGTGTTTCAAATGTACAGTTATAATCTTCTACTGGGGATTGTGAAATTTTTAGTAACAAATGAAATTCTTTCATAAACGATAACCGTATTTAATAGCGACGCTGTGGCAGTACAAGAAATGCAGTTCTCAGACTGTCTCGGTTCTTTAGGCTTTCACTGCTCTGTTGGTCTATTCTTTTCAACAGTCTCGGGGCTGTTGATAAGCGCTGTGATGTGGCCCTTTATATGGATATCTTTCTGTGCATATGGATATCTTTCCTACCTTTCTTCATATGGATATCTTTCCTACCTTTTTTCAAATAGATATCTTTCATACCTTTCTTCAAATGGATATTTTTCATTTGGGTGCACCTCGAATTAAGTTTATTGCAGTGTCTCGTTACCTTGAGTGTATCTTGATGCTATGCACACAGTATCAATGTTGACGCTTAGCCTACTGATCCTGGCGGAGCTGTCCTTTGTAATCATTCACCTGCAGTAATTATTTGCATAGTCCAACGAGGGCTTATAATTAATTGACTTCATCACTATTGCTTTTGCTATTCTACTGTGTTGTTTGTGAGGAGGTCCCTCGTCTTTATCTCTTGAGATCGCCTTCGTTGTGGTTATGGAGTCTCAAGCTTGTATAACAATGGTTATAATCAGGGGGGTTTGTCACAAGTATCGGTGTTCATTTCGGTTTTGTTCTGACGTAGCCGCAGCAGCAATATTTTCTGTCGAGGCGTGGTTTTCTCTCATCTTGCTTGAGTTGCTTCATCAAATGCTGGCGTTTAAACGTTCTTATGTGTGTTACGTGTGTTTGTACATTTCGGTCAATATTGTTTTAACTCTTCTTAATGTCAACATGAATGAGAGAAGTGTTCTACCTAGTACACTATTTTCTAAAGTCTTTTTTTTTGTTTATTTCATTTTTTTTGTACTGTTGAGTTTCATCTTGAGATGAAGCCGGTCCTACGACGCGTACATTGAAAAGAATACATTTACAGTGTATTTTACTCCAGTGAAGTTCAGTGGATTGCGCTTCGATCTCAAGATAGTATTCTATTTCAGCACTTCTTTATTGGGTGAATTCAACTTCGACTTGCTTTTTGGTGTTAGTCTAAAGCTAATTTATATTTTTTATTCATCGACGCATTCTGCATTCTTTGCAAAGATGTTAATTGTAAATAACGGGTTTTGGAAGGCGTGGTTTGTGTGTTGCCTGCACCACTCAAGCTCTGGTGCTGCTCCACTCTAGAGGTGACAAGGTGGAGTCATTTCTATGGGGGAAAATACGCCTACTCTTGTTCAGCTAACCAATAGAACGGCTTTATTTCAAACAAACTTTATGACGTCACCATTGCGACATGTCGTTAGGCCAATGGTGGTGCCAGATTTTGGGCTAGCAGTGTTGCCAGATGCAATATGAGCGCTGCAATTGGTTCGTTGCCATGACGTCAGCATTGCCACACGGTCGACAAAAAAACTAGTTTGACCCTACATTGTTTCTCTACTGTGTGCTGTTCACATGCCTCCCTACTGCTCAGCCTTGTGTCAATGATTCGTGTTGACGATTTTCGCTCCCCCTCAACCCACATCTGGGACTGATCGTGTGTCGCGCGACGACAAGCTTGCAGTGTGTCGCATGTTTCGGTACCTTGAACAACCGATGGCTCATCTCTCCAAGTCATATTTTGATTTTTGGTTTCTGTCGAGTCTCACTGCCAATGTTGAAACTCCTCTGGCTCGATAACGTATGAAAATATGTACATATAATGTGACGTTTTCGTGAGGTTTATCTGCGAACTTTTTATCGCACCTTTTCCCTGCTCTTGTATATTTATGTATGGGGGAATATTTCTGCACAAATGTCATCAAATATTTATTTCGGCTGATGATGCATTTTGTTGTTCCACATTTTCCTTGCGTATTTCGTATTAATCGCGTTTATATGACGACGACGACGACGACGGCTTAGTTACCTCTTCGCTAGTTCCTGGGCGATTTGTTCTCTTATGCTCTTGTCTATTGTGATAGCTCGGAATGGATTAATAATGACCCTTGACGCTTTATCCTTCACTGGAGATATGTAACCTGGATACTAACGTACTGTTATCAAGCTCTTACCCCTCAGGGGGATACAACTATTGCCATCTGTGGGACCCCTCAGGGGGATACAACTATTGTATCTATGGGAATTAGCGCTCCCAGGGGGACTATGTGAGGGCCCGAGCTAAGGGTTAGGTAGACTTCCTTTTTGTTGAAATAACATAGGTTTTTGTTCTTTTACGGACCATATTTTTTCGGTTCACTGCTGTCCTGTTTTTTCAACACCTACTACTTTCTTCTTGAACTTTGATCTTGTTTCATAAACTTCTTTCTCATCTTACTGTTTCTATGCCCTTTCTGCGTAGATTCCACGTTCCCTAAACTCCATACTAAATGGTGCCTTCCTCCTTCCTCTCTTTGGATCGCCTTTGTAGCGGATAGGGAGGCTTAAACTAACTAATAATCTAATCTAATCTGCCATCTGTGGGAATTGGCGCTCCCAGGGGGATTATGTGAGGTTCCGATCTAAAGGTTAGGTTGGCCTTCTTTTTGTTGAAATGGAATAGGTATTTTTTTTACGGACCATCTTTTTCGGTTCACTGCTGTCATGTTTCTCAGCACCAACTACTTTCTTCAACTTTTATCTTGAGCTTACTGCTTTCATGCAGCTTCTGCGTAGATTCTGCTTTCCTTTAACTTTATACTAAATGGCACCCTCATCCTTCCTCTCTTTGAACATCTTTGTTGTAAAGGGAGGCTAAAACTTGCTTATAATTGATCAATATCAGCTCTTAAGATTTGTTGGGGTATTCCGCCTCTTCATTTAATCATCACTTATTCTCTAACTTATTCCATGGTATGTAGTTTAGATGATCTCTTGCGTAGTGACGTGACATGACGCGATAAATCTCTGCTCAAGTTTGGTGGGCTCCATCAAGCCTTCCATGTACATCCTAATGTCAATGAACTCGCTAGTTTTTCTAGAGAAACCTCATCTGGATAATCCAGTGATGGCTATTTAATTGGAAATGGTTGCTGTCGTTTTTAAACTCACTTGCGATCGCTGTATAGATTAAGCTTGATTTTGTTTGCTCCATTGCTTTTGCAGATGTGTAGGATGATGGCTTAACGGTGCCTCCATGCAGTGTAGAGACTTGCATGTGTGTGTGGCTTCTGTATACTGAACAAAACTTGGGAAACGAGTCTAATTTCGCAGTGTGGAAGTAAATAAAGAACAAAGCTGTATTTGGGACAAACGTAGGACCTGCTGTGATATGCGAGGTGCAGCTCAGGTGCTCACTGGTGGCCACCGCTCCTGTACAGTCTCTTGAATAAATCGTCCCCCTCCCCCACTCTATCATTATCCTGGGGGAGGGGGCTTATCTTCAAGCTTTTATGCTTCATTTCAACGAGCTTATGTCGGGCTCTAGACCTCGTAATTCTTCCCAATGAATATTTCTCTCTAACTCGTCTCTTGTGAGCAAATTATAGTACCTCTGTATACTGAGGACTTCGAAATTAGAGTGTCATATAAGTTTGGTAAATCTACTTGCAGTAGTACAGTTCTTTGCGAGTCCTGCTATATTTGTGCTATTTAATTAATCATCGTCGTATCCTGGGGGAGGCGTATCCTGTATGCAGAGCTCTGTGGCGCGATATAGACCTTGAATTTGAAGCGCCAGTAGCCTTCCTGCAAACTGTTACCAGTACTTTCCTAATTAACTTCCAATTTTTGGTTTTGCCCTGGAATATGTGACT